>CAOJBK011123101.1:0-12247 GCA_948294925.1 Codiaeum variegatum | reverse complement strand
AAAAAAAACTCTTTTCTTCCCACCATGCGTGTTAACCTAATTCCACACTTAGTCCCATAAGTCATGAGTGACGTCTAACACAACATATAGTGACTACCCAATTAGAAATGAATGTCGGTGATCATATCCTTGACATAAGTATGGACCTCTTGATCATAATTATCGTGCATTCAAATCCCTTCATTAAAGATTCCCGATCTCAGCTAGGGTCATGGAAGAAGTCTAGATTATTTGACTTTTATTCAGTATGAGTTCTCGATAAATCGGTTCCAACTAGAAACTCTTTCTAGAGAACCTTATCCACTATGGCCAAAGATTTGCATATCAAGAACAACCAGAAGTCATAGGAGTCCTTTCTTGGTTACCCAAGTTAATGAATTCTTTCTTGGTTAAACACTTATCCCAATATACCACTGATTATGGCCACCACATGCCATATACCAATACATGACTAGCATCGGTATGTAAGCAATAACAAACCATAGCCACCAATACACAAGATAAAATGTTATCTCAAGTCTAAGGATTATATGCACAATCATGATCTAGATGATGCAATATTGACTGGTAAGTAACAACCCATGTATCCATCATCTAACATCACTGTTCAACTCACTCATCTCATGAGTGTGCTTATATGTTGTCATGATATCACATGTTTGTAGCATGAAACTCACTACCTCCATACCAATAAGTATCCAATACTCATCATGTATGACAATAGAGATGATGGCCTTTCGGATTAATGGTGTCCCTACCAATAATCTTATGACCATGAACAACCTTTAAAGCATTTGTTAAAAGGGAAATATGTCACTCATATTCTCAAACTCTTTGAGAATAGATTCCCTACAGAATACTTAAGGGACATATATTATTTCGATATAAGGAATGTATTCACTTAAAGAACATATATGTTAAAGCTAGTTTAGTTTCTGTGTACAGTCACATGTTGAGTGTATGCTCTAGTGCATACACTGCTAACATTCACACCACCTATCAACCAACTAGATGTTTCTCAAAAGAGTCAAATTTCCTAGTAATGACATTTGAGCTCTCTTTTCCTGCTTGAGTTAGGGACTGTTTTAGTTCCTTAAACTGTTCAGTGAGAGTATTTTTTAGGTCCCTAATCTCATCGAATACTTCTAAATAGTCAGCATGCTTCTCTTTAGAGGATTCTATTTCCTCAGATTCCTCAACATTATGTTAGAATAGCCTCTATTTCATCCATTTGCTCCTCTGATTCTTACTCGAGAACCTCTTAAACTGCCTGAGTTCCTAGCTTCTAGAATTCCTCTAACATGGAGAAGATTGTTTCAATATCAGCATCTTTGGCTTGGCTATTAAGGTTAATTTTTGCTACATCAGGGGTTGACTTAGGCATCTGAACCTCCCCAATAGGCTCCTGAAAGAGTCCTTAGGCACCTGACTTCCTTGTGCCTGCTCAGATTTTGAACTAACAACAATAAGTTCAAAGGCAATGATGTTTTTAAGGCTCTTGATGGTCAATTCTCCAATGAAATTGGTATGCTTCAAGTTAACTCCATTTATTAACACATCATCAAACTTTTTGAACAACTTTGTTAGTTGGCTTTCATAAGGCATTCTCTTACTCAATTTCAAATTACCCATGAGATGGATCAGATAGTGGGGTAGACTGAACTTCACCTTCTTAATCAAATGCCACAGTTTTCAAATCCATATTGTTCACATACTCGAAACTACCTTTTCTGGGGTATATGATATTCACAATGAACTTATGAAGAAGGCGAGCGTGCAGTCTATAGCTGGTTGAGTTTAATTTGCTCACTGCATCTCCAGTAATCTCTTCCAGAAATTTGTTCCTATTATATCCTTCCACATTCAGCTCTTCTGATACAATTATGGCACTATTGATAGACAGAGACTAGACCTTACTGAGTGTTTGAGCAATGATTATTCTAATTTCCCCACTAATGGATTAGTTTCAAGCAAAAACTCATAATTCATAAAAAAAAAAGTAAACTTTAAGCTTTGTCAAAATTTTATGCAAAAATAGGGCATATCTCCCCTTATCAACATGCCATCATCTTTGTTGAAAATTTTGCATAAAATATTGTATGTAAAACCAATATAAATTGCAATGCAAAAGATTTTCAATAGTTTATTAAAATGCATAATAATATAATCATATGCATAATAATATAAACATAAAAAACATAAACGATAATAGCTTGAAACTCCACAATTTCTCCCCATTTTTGTCATCAAACAAAAGGTAAAGACCTAGAAAGCAATCAATCCATATATAATCATCAAAACACAATATAGGCACACTAGAAAATGAAAAAAAAAAATCAAAGAGAGTTAATATTAAACACCAACCATAACATTTAAATAGAACATCAATTATTCAAAAAGGATAAATAAGTTTAAAGTACCAAAGCTGAATCAAACAACACAAAACATAAGACCACTAAGGGCCAATGTACCACAAAGCTAGAAAATAAACATAACAAAGTCAAATATGCCATAAGTTTTCAAAAAACATAAATAAAACAGAAGGCTTGGCTTGAAAAAGTAAACAGATAGATAGCTTGCTCATGCTTTTGGAGGTGGGGGAGGGGGAAGGTGCTTGACCAACTCGCTCATCATGTTATACTGAGCGTCTTGGCATGTTACGAAGGTTTCCATGCGATTATCTAATGTACCCAATTTCCTATTGATTCGAGTTGTAAATTTGCCAAATTCTGATTTGTCTCCTCAATTATCCCAACAACCTTATCTTGGAATCTCTCATTCAATTCTTCATCATGCTCTTCATAGTCAGGTTTGGACTCCTCATCACCTAATTCAAGACCTTATTTTTGATCTTGTTCTTGGGCTCTCTTAGCAATTTCTTTAGCTGTAGGAGGAGTGGAATCCTCAACAAGAACATATGATCACCCTTCCTTATACACCAAACCCATCCTCTTCCAAGTGTTGTAGTTGATATAACCTTTCTTTTTCCTAGAAACCTCATAAGGTTTAGATGACATTCTCAAAGGTTCCCACCTTCTTGACAATAGTAGTCACTATCCACCCTCATTGAAGTTTTCTGGTGAACCTATTCAAAAAGTGTCTCCAAGCACCAATGATAAATATCGCTCTGCTCACCTTCACATTGTTCATCACGCACTCACATAGAAAGATTTCTTACTTAGTAATCATACTATAATTTTCTTTAGCAAGCAAAAAGGTTAAAATAATCTTGTATGCCATGCGAAGCCTAACACTAGTAATGTCCGAGGCCTTAACATTCTTGCTAGTTAGTAAATGAAGTCCATTGGTCATTTTCTTCCAAATGTCATCTCCTTTCCAATTGTAAGGCATGCCAAGCACACCTACATTCCCATATATTCCCAAGTAGTCTCTAAGTTCATTGGCTGTAATATGGTACTCTTTTCCTCTAATTTTGAACTTAAAAGATCTATCATTATATTCAATTTGCAAGGTGGAAAAGAAATATATAGTCAAGTTGGTATAGACCACTTGGGAACTAGTGGGACATTACCAAGATGGAAAAATAACCTCAAGCAATTTCAAAACATCTTTCTTAACACCTAAAGATGTAAGTACATTCAAGTCTATGGGGGTGCATGCAGCAAGTGTTCCTAAGGTGAGCAACTTATCACACCTCCCACTTTTCATATGATCATCAAACACTTACCATAATTATAAGGGTGTAAGTTTAGCGTACAACACAGAAGAGAAGCATCCCTTTATTTCCTTGTGCGTCTAGAACCCGTTCTTAAAGAACTTTGAGCTTCTGGGTTGGTTCTACCCCTTTTAGGACCTCCGCTTCCTTGTCGTGAACTCATATTGATGGATTAAGAGTACCCAACTAAGAAATTTTGAGGAAATTGAGATTTATTGTAAAGTTAGGGTTTATAGCAGAATTTGGGGGAAAATATGATTTTAGGGTTTTAATGATCAAAGGAGATGAATAACCACCAAATCAAAGGAAAAAAGATGAATTAAATCATGAAATTACCTTAAACAAGACGAAAATGATGATTGAAAGCACAATAAAGCTTCAGACGGCAGTATGAAGGTTTTAAGTTTGCAAAAAATAGAAAAACCCATTTTGAACCCTTTATATATGCCCAGAAATCATGAGGCATACGAGCGTATGGGGAGATGACCATATGGGCGTATGCTAGTATAGAGGCAAAATTGAAAATCTAGCCTAATGGCATATGGCTGTATGCTTTGAGTGCATACAGGCGTATGGAATGCTTCATATGGCTGTATAGCTAGAGAGCATACAGAAGTATGGCATTCTGAAATTTTAGTTCAAAAGAATTTTGAGATTTTCAAAACAAGTATGGCATATATGGCATGTTTATTCTATAAATCATTTATGGCAATTAAATTGATCTATAAATGATCTTAAAATGAGTTAATTCATTAAAATTGAACCAAATCACTTTTAAGTTCATTCACAATGCAACACATAAAGCATGCTAAGCACATAATCACACCATAACATCAAATAGGCACATGTGCATCATAATATAGACATATCAACTCACCAAAAAGCAAATTAAAGATAGATCATACCTGAGTGGCATCACTCATGCCTATTTCCTTTCGAATGTAGTAAAATGCCTCCTTATCAAGTAACTTGGTGAAGATGTCTGCCAATTGATGTTTCATATCAACAAATTCAAGTGCAATATACCCCTTGGATGCATTACCTCTAAGAAAATGATGCTTTATGTCTATATGCTTTATCCTAGAATGATGAATGAGATTTTTTGATAAATTTATTGCATTAGTGTTATCACATTTTATAGGAATGCAATGCAATGTGTTGCCATAATCCTCAAGTTGCATTTTTAATGAAAAAAGTTGAGTGCAACAACAACAGTTGCCACTTACTCTGCTTTTATGATTGATAATGCAATCGAATTTTGCTTTTTCGAAAACCATGATATAAGCATGCCATCAAGAAATTGACAAATGCCACTTATGCTTTTCATATCAAGTTTGCATCTACCAAAATCCACATTTGAATAGCTAACTAAATCAAAAGATGAACCTTTTAGATACCACAAGCCAAGGTTTGGTGTATCCACTAATTACCTTAAAATTATTTTGACACATGCAAGATGGGATTCCTCAGGATTTGATTAGAATCTAGCACACATGCATATACTAAAAAGATGAAGTCAAGTATAATAGTGAACCTATTATGCTCCTATAGATTTTAGAGTCCATGGAATTACCTTTAGCATCCACTTCTATTTTAATGGTAGTACTCATAGGAGTGTTATGGGGCTTTGCTTCATCCATATCAAATCTCTTAAGTAACTCCTTAGCATACTTCATTTGATGAATTAAAGTTCCATGCTCACGTTGTTTTATTTGCAAGCTCGAGAAGAAGTTTAACTCCCTTATCATACTCATTTTGAATTCCTTGCATACATTTAGAGAATTCCTCAAAAAGTGTTTCATTATTAGCACCGAATATGATATCATTAACATAAATTTGAACAATTAAAATGTCTTGCTTTTGATTTTTAATAAAAAGAGTGGTGTCAAATTTGTCTTTTGAAAAACCATTTTCTATCAAAAATTGCTCTACCTCTTATACCAAGCTCTAAGAGCTTGTTTAAACCATATAAAACATTTTTGAGTTTAAAAACATGGTTTGAAAATTTGTGATCTTCAAAACTAGGAGGTTGTTCAACATAAACTTCTTCTTGAATAAAGCCATTTAAAAATGTACTTTTGACATCCATTTGAAAAAGTTTGAAATTTGTAAAACAAGCAAAAGCAATTTAACATTCCAATTGCTTCTAATATAGCTATGGGAGCATAAGTTTCATAGAAATAAATACCTTTCTCTTAGGAATACCCCCTAGCTACCAAACACGCCTTATTTCTTACCACGGTTCCAAACTCATCTAGCTTGTTCCGGAAGACCCATTTGGTTCCAATGACGGGATGTTGCTTTGGCCTTAGCACTACACTTGGCTCCGTTAAAATTGATTGAGCTCTTCTTGCATGGCTAGAACCTACTGTCCATCTTCTATGGCTTCATCCATGCCTTTAGGTTCCACCAAGGACATAGAGGCCATATACTCATAAGTTTTATGGATTTATGACCTTATCCTTACTCCTTGGGTTGAGTATCTAATGATTTGAGAATCTTTGACCTCATTTCTCACCCTTGGATGTTGAGTCTCCATTTGTTGAGGAATGGCTTGAATTTCCATACTTGGTTATGCATCCATATCCTCAATAGTAGGTATCACCTCTTCTTGACTTTTGGCCTCAACACTTTTCTTTGGTTGCTTTAGCTCTTTTTTCTCTAAGGTATGATCATCCATCATGTTTTCAATTGTTTCTATGTTTTCACCATTCCTTGCTACATAATTAGAAGAAAATTGATTAAATATACCATAAATAGATTCTTCAACTAAGCGTGTTCCCTTATTAAAGGCCTTATAAGCCTCTGAATGGTTTGAATAACCTAGGAAAATTGGCTCATCTGATTTGGCATCAAATTTTCCTAAATTATCCTTGTTGTTATTATGCACATAACATTTGCAACCAAATGCATGAAAATATGAAATGTTGAGCTTTTCACCATTCCATAGCTCATAAGGAGTCTTTTTTAGTATGGTTCTACTCATAGCCCTATTTATGATGTAGCAAGAAGTGTTCATGGCTTTAACCCAAAGATATTTAGGAAAATCATTTTCGCAAAGCATGGTCCTAGCCATTTCTATCAATGATCTATTTCTCCTCTCAACAACACCACTTTGTTGAAGAGTCCTAGGTGTGGAAAAATTATGCTAAATGCAAAATTTTTCAAAATCAAAATTTTTAAATTTGGTACTATGATCACTTCTAATCTATGTGATGGCATATACTTTTTTATTTTATAAAGATTTTGTTGATGGCATGAATGCACAAAATGCATCACTCTTACGTGTAAGAAATAATACCCATGTAAAACATGAGTAGTTATTAGTGTTTACTGCCAAGGCTAGATGTTCTAATTGGACCAAACAAATTAAGATCCAAAAGTTGCAGTTGTTTAGAAGTTGAAATCATATTTTTGGGTTTAAAAGAACTTCTAGAGGGCTTGCCCATAGTACATGCATCACAAACACTTTCAGTTTTGAAGACAATTTTGGACAAATCTTTTACCAAATCTTTTTTTAAAAGTTTGGATAGAACATCCATACTAGCATGGCCTAGCCTCCTATGCCATAAAGTAGGATCCTTACCGTTTGTAGAAAATAAACAAAGATGATTGGTTTTGTGATTGCTCAAGTCTACCATGTACACATTGCCCTTGCGGTATCTAATAGAAACAATTTTATTGATTTTGATGTTAATGACTTCACAAATGCTAGAATCAAAACTAACCATATAACCCTTGTCATATAACTTACTAACACTAAGCAAATTATGCACAGAAAGAACTCTAGAAATAGTAAATTCATCATTACCTATTGTGCCAACTCCACAAATCTTAGCTTTCAAATTGTCACTAAAGCTTACATTGCTTCCATCCTTCTCTTCTAGATTGAGGAACTTCTTCTTGTCTCCTGTCATGTGCTAGGTGTAACCACTATCAATTACCCAATTCTCTTGCTTAGATTTGATAATAGCTAATAAGTGCATAAAATCACAACTTTTTTATGGTACCCACTTTGTCTTAGATCCATTCTTGTTAGTTTCAATTGAAACTCATTTATCCTTAAGAATGTCTTTGGAATCCTTAGAATTCCATACATTCCTAATGGTATCCAGCTTCTTAAACCTTATAGGACAATTCTTGTATGACCATGGAATTTGCAATAGTTACACTTAACATGCACTTTATGCACAACATCTTTTTTATAAAAAAATTATTATAAATATTTTGTTTTTCCTCAACCTTGTAACCAATGCCGATTTTGTCATACATATCTCTTTGAGATATTAAGATTTCATTTAGAACCTTACTCCCATTTGAGAACTTCTTTAAGAGATCTTTGGAGTCTTTAAGTATTAGTTCCATCTTAATTTTTTATTCCTTGAGACAATCAAATGATTTTTGCAATTCATTTAGTTGGGTCATAAGTTTTTATTTTTCTAACTCAAATGCAATAGAGCTTTTGCTCTTCTCATGCCCACATTTTAACTTATGCAAATCCTTTTTTAAAATTTTATTTCCCTTTAAGATTTAATTTGCCATAAGTTCATCAAAAGCATTTTAAAGTTCATCAAAAGTGTAAGGTTAAGATGTTACTTCATCATCATCAACCATGTCATCCTCCGATGCTGATGTCTGGAAGGAAACTGACTACTGAGAGCCAGATTGCGCATGGCATCGTGGATTGTGGCTGGGTCTCACATTTGTGCATCCATATGTGTTCGTTGGTGTGCACATGGTGTGTAAGTGTTACAGAGTCGCCACCTAATCTTTAAGAAAATAAAATTTTCCATAGTGATTAAGAAATAATTTGAATTAACTTCATTTTAGAAATAATATTTCTAACCCAATTGAAAATGTTGTTCTTGTTCGAACCAGAAGAGATTCGAGGATTTGTGATCTGATAAAATAATTTTTATGAAAAACAGTTTTCACCAGTTTTATATAATAACTTTTAGCTTAAAAATGTGTGATTTTGATTAAAATCAGTTTCGTGTATGCATGAACTGTTTATCATTGTGCATGGACAGGATAAGCATGCTAGAATGTTGCATGAACATGAATATGATACATATGGCAATCACATAAAGCAAAATAAAGACAAGAATTTGCTAGGGGTCCTCTCTCTAGCCTGTTTCAGGTTCTAAGGAAGGCACAATACCCCTAAGAAAATTATAATAACAATAACATAAGATAAAATAATTAAAATCAGGAGATCTACCCTCCAGTCTTATGATCTGTGAGGAGCACACATTCCCTAAAGGCAAATCCAATAACAGAAAAAAATAATAATAAAATGTAACAAATAAAAATAATAGAGAAAATATAAAAAATATAATAAAAGAAAAAAAAATAATAAAAGTTTGGAGTTGAAGTTGACAGAAGGCTTGCCGACGTATCCCATGTCGTTCTCCCTTCTGGCGAAGGGTTGGGGGTTGTTCTGATAATAATGGGTGGTTTTATGTTCAGTAGCTAAGTGGTTTTAAATTTATAAAACAGTTAACCATTAGGCCATTAATCAATTCTGATCATTTTTAATGGGTCACCTAAGTTCATTTTAGGGTTTGATCAATTTTAATTTATGAAAACTGATTTTCATAAACATGTTTTAATTCAGATTTAAAGGGTTTCAGAGTAAATTATTTCAGAAAAACAATTAATGAATATTCCTTAATTCAGAATCAAAGGGCTTAAAAGTGAATTATTTTAGAAAAATAATTGATAAACATACCTTAATTCTGAAGTAAAGGGCTTAATTCAGAATAAAAAAAAGATTTAGAAAATATTGTATCGCCTTTACCTTTTTCCGGGGTTTCAAAATTGGCGAGTCTGAAAGCTTAATAAAACCTGAACGACTCTCTGTTGTGTTCGAAGAGCACTGGGGAAGGACTGTCTGAAACTAGATTGAAAATGACTAAGCTGATGGACTGTGACAAATATGGAAAATGGAACTGATTGGGAAAAATAATTGTGCTTGAAAATGATTTTCAGTGTTTAGGGATGCTAAAATATGTATCAGAATCGGAAATGAGGCTCCGTCAAAAATTCTTTTTCTATTTTGTAAAATGACGTATTTATAGGAGATTGTATCAGAACCCTAAAAAATAAAAATCATGCATGAACAGTGTTACGCACGTGTCAGGGGTGTCATGCATGTGTGAAGGCTACAATGCAGGTGTTAAAATGACCACGCAAGCACAAAACGATAGGTACATCGCTAATTGGCTCACACACGCATTAAACGACAAGCGCATGCGTTAAACGACCGACACATGCATGATGTCATTTACACATGCGTGGCTCCTTTTACCTGTGCGCGACTTGTCATTCTGGGCCCAATTTTCTGGATCCATTTCAGTTTGGTCCGATTCGATTTTTTAGATTTTCTAGGTCTGTTTGAGGTTCAAATTGAGTCTGGTCAGATCCATTAGACTCGTATTGACAGGCTGGATTTATTGGTGCTAAAATTAGGGTTCACAGTATGGAACTTGCCCAAAAGTTCCATGCCTCTCTGTACTACAATATGGGCGTATGGATCTTTGGCATACGGTCGTATGCACAAGTCCATACAGGTGTATGCACATGTCCATACGTGCGTATGCCTGTATTTCTACGAAAGCTAAAGCACTTTGTTCTAAATAGTTTGTTAGTTCAATCAAAGTGTTTATGCACAATTTCAAAGTCCCATGAATATGTATATTCACCAAATGCTTTGTTTTATTTTTCATACTCATTAATCCTTAGAAACACATTTTGACAAAATATGCATTACAATGATTTGCTAGACTAGCAATTTTGGAATTATCAAAATATAAAGATAACAATAAGATTGTTAAACCAGTGGGCTAATAAGAGAGCCTCTTTCTTGGGTTAAGCATAATTAGTGGCCTATCCTTTACATTGAGACTGATTCGTTGTCATTACTGATCCTAACAAGCACCATGGCTACATGAAGCTCTTGCTAGAGGATGTTAGTTAGCTTTTAGACAATCAAATTGTCATTTCTCATATGTTTTGTTCAGCAAATTGTGGAGCTCATCTTTTGGCCATATTTGCAAGGCCTTTTTATAAAGCAGCTTACTGATTAGGTTCCCTTCCTACCTATGTTTGGAACGTTCATGTTTTTGATATTTTTTGAGTTATAAAAGTGTTGCTTTATCTCTAAAAAAAAATAAATCAAGTATAGACTTTAATGAAAATTTGAAATAAAGAAGGTGAGATTTTAATAGTGAATATTATTAATTAAAATTCTATATAATTTTTTTTCTAAGTTTGTTTATGGTAACTTGCTTAACTTTTTTTTTTTTAAAGAATTGTGCTTACTAATTTATGTATATAAATATTAGCTTCACTAATAAAATCATATGTATATCATACTTATATAACAATTTTTTTTTAAAAAAAATTTATCCTATCTAATTTTTGAGATATGAATTTTAAGAGTTTAATAAGTTAAAAAAAAAATTAAAGAACATAACAATCCAATTTATTTTAATTTGTTTTATTTTAAGATTATTTTAGTTACTCTATCATCCTAAATTTCAAAAATATAACTTAGATATGAGTTTGTATATGTACTTTTTCAAAAACATTACTACATAATAGTTTTATAACTATTGCTAAAATAAAAATAAAAAATCAAAAGTATTTGATGAATTAGCTGGAAATACTTGTTTTCATATACGGAAATTGTAAAATTTATAAATAAAAAATATTTATAATTTGATCTTAAGAACCAATGTCAATAGAGTAGTGATAAATACATTTTTTTTTAATGTTAATATTATTTCTCTAATGATTTTAGTGCATCAAAAAATTGATGGAAATATAATTTATGTTAGTTATTTCCCATATACGAAATTTAAAAAAAAGCTCCATAATAATGTTTTTTAAGTTTGATAGAGATGGAATATTTATTTAGTATAAATAGAAGAAATAGAAAATTTGAGATTAATGTTAATAAAACGTGAAAATTTGAGGAGCTTTTAGGAAAGTTGGGTTTCCTATGGTTTTCAGGAATTGGGTTATGCATTGTCTCACTTCAGTAAAGTATTGTTTGATATTGAATGGCAGTAAATGTGGAGGTGGTAAGGGACTCAGACAAGGGGATCCAGTTTCTCCCCTTCTCTTTGTTTTAGTTATGGAATATTTGACAAGAACATTGAAGAAGATGGCTGAGGGTAATGTTTTGAGGTATCACTCAAAGCTTGTGAATCTCTATTTTGCTAATGATTTGCTATTGGTATGTAAGGGTAAGAAGGAAGTAGTTATGGAGTTGATGAAAGCTTTCCAGCATTTTTCTAAGACTTGCTATTGGTATGTAAGGCTAACCTTAGCAAGTCTTCTACCTATACTGCTGGGATCTCTGCAAGTGAGTGCTCTAGATTGTGTGCTGTTACTGGTATGAAGCAAGGTCAGTTTCCTTTGAAATATCTTAGAATTGCTATGAAGCCTTCTAGGTGGACTGCTAGTGAGTGTCAGCTCATAGATGGGAATCAAGGCTGCTCTCTCTTGTTGGGAGAGCTCAACTAGTTAATTCTGTGTTGCTGTCCTATCAGATTTATTGGGCTA
>CAOJBK011121960.1:0-13408 GCA_948294925.1 Codiaeum variegatum | reverse complement strand
CCGTACCCGACACAGCTATCACAGTTCCTATAAACGTATCCTTAAAGCATGCTTTGTGAGAGGGCATATACTGCTTGTCAATTGAGTTTTGTACCTCCACTTCCACCCTTTTATCAAGTATACATCCACAATCAATACTTTCCAAATGAGGGCTGTTGCCGCCAGCACAAAAGTCAATTTTCATATCTTTTTCTTTTTTTTTTTTACTTAAAAAACCTTATTTTCTCTTTATCTTTGGTAAGCTAGTAATTGATTTTTAAGGAGTCGGAGGTCTAGTTTAGAGCAAATCTTACCGACTTTTAGTCTCTCTTTAAAATATTATATAAAATTCAATCTTAGTTTTAAATAAAAAATAAAATATATATGTATTCTAATAATATTTTATATTTCATTTCTTATTGTAAAAAAATAAGAAAATTATTTAAAAATAATTTTCTTCCTCCTTAAATTTTAAAGAGAAAGAATATGACTTTTAAAATAAATTTAAGTAATGAAAAAATTTTATGAGTAAATTTAAATTCACTCAAAATAGCAAAAAAAAATCTCAATTAAAAGGCTCTTATACTTGTCCTTACAAGTTGATTCAACTATACATTCAATTTGAGTCCAAATGTCATTTTCCATGTTCTGATAAAAAAACACGAACACATAAAGGTTAAGAAAACAATACATTGAATTGGGGTTTAGAACATTTTATCAAAGAGATGTGGGCATGGCTGAAACAAGACAAGCGCCGTGATGATGGATCCCACAGGTCACTTAGTGACAACTTTTTTTTTTTTTTTTAAATTTTGATGATTTGCTTGAAGTAGTTGCAATGTGCTACCAAACAATCCCACAATTACCACTTCTCTTTGCTTGCTTCACTAAAAACCATATGAGTAGCAAGGAAGCTTTCTACACGTGGATTTGAAGGAACTACACGTCATATACAGTCAACCGCTCTTCGATTGCCACGCGGCAGATTGGACACTTCTTACACTTCTCACAGCAAGTGCTGAATTGATAAAGGTTTCAGTGAAAGAACAAGCAGAGCATTCATATCATTGAGAATCGTTGAGATAAACGAGAAATTGACTGGGAAAGCAATGTCCTTCTCATGCTATAAATGAACTGATGCACAGGCGGAGCAATTTTATATTGCCTCAACTATGCTTTGCCTGCCTATAACTAGTAGTGATCTAATGGAATTTAAGGAATAAACTTAGTCCTCTATAGAATCAGAATGTTTGACATCAATTCCTAAATATGGTATTTTGCAGGACAAGGGCAGATCTGCATACCTACAAAGGGCGTGATGCCTGCACGGAAGCAGCACTACATTAATTTGTTCCTCAAAGCACACTCTGCAAAGGATTTTTTCCTGATAGATTCATCAAGTTAGTAAAGGAGCACCCAAGGATTAACAAGAACATTGAAGGTTTCTGGAATTAATACATTTTGAAGTCTTTCACACTCCTGCTGGCTAAATTTCGTAATTTCTGTTTGTTCACCTAATGCTGCTCGCAATCTCCATATCTGTTGCAAAAATAATATTAATGTCCAGTGGCACTAACTAAAGGAGCAGCAAAAATAATAATAATAATAATAATAATAAAAATAAAAGAATTTCTGAAAAAACCTCCTCAACAAGTTCAGATTTTGGCATCTTCTTCACAATATCAGGTGGGAATGTGTTATAGCTGAATAATATTAACAATAAAAGCATTGTCAGATGGATAAACTCATCACTTGGTGGTAAAAAAATGCACTATGCATGGATATCAAAACGAAGAATATCATATTTAATCTAAAAGAAAAAATATAATATAAAAATAAAATCTTATTTGGACATGGTGTGCGAATGACTTCATTCACATAACTTTAAGAATCTACTACAGCCTAAAATGAACAGTTACATTTTACGAACTTCAAGCGACACTACGACATCATTCTCTGCTTGCTCCGGTGGGGTAAGCAGCCAAGTGTAGACAGACACACACTGGGAATTTTTAGTTGATTAAATTTAAATGTTAAAAATAAGTAAATAATAGCATACAAAATATACCATGAACCTCCAGCGTAATAAAGTCTGGCCTGCTCTTCTCTGCTTCCTTCATCAATTGACCACCAACCCAGTAACCTGTCAACAAAAATGAACCAAGCAATGAGTGCTGCTGGATTTCTAGCATTTTAATCTTAGCCTCCATAATTTTACAAATGATTAACCAAAGATATCACAGTTTATTTAACCAACCAAAACCATACCTTGATCCATTTTGCAAAAAGCCAAGAAAATCACGAGCTTTGGATGCAACAGAAAAGTATGGGCTAGAACCAGCTCCACCACGTAGTAAAATAACAATTTTCTCCACCAATCTAAATGCAGCAAACAAAACTCCCGCTCCTTGTATCAAAAAAAGTGGAGCAAAAAGAACTGGAAATGGAATATGTTTAGCACCAGGAGGTGTACCCTGAAATTGTGTAAAAAATATGAGTTGAACATGGAAGAAGAATTTGAAAACATCAACGAAGTCACTGCTGGGCCCTTGTAATACCTCCAAACGCATAAAAAGCATGATCTGGAAACCAATAAAAGGTATTTTCATAAAATGACCACCAATGTCCTGCAAGTTGCATATTCTGTTATTCTGATGCCGGTCTTCATCTGAAGAAACTATCAAGCCTCTGTTCCAGTCAACATATCTGGAAGATCCTCCAATATGTGAATGCCTATGAATTGCTGGATTATACCACTTTGTACAAACAAGAAAGGCGAAGCACTCTGCAATTCTGGAAAGAAATATGTAAGATATTTTCAGCTAATGCTAGCCCACAAAATAAACATCAATTTTACACATCACCAAAAACTGATGTACAAAGAGAGGATCATATACCCATAATTTATAAACAAGTCCCACCAACCAAGTGCTGCCACATCACCTGCATTTTACAAAAAAATGTTACCAACATGCTGTATATTAAATTTTATGGTAAAATTTTTAAAAATAAGTACCATGTGATTTTGAAAGAATGTTTTTCTTTTTGCATGCATGTGTGACAACCTGTGATCAATGCCATTCGTGCATTGGTGCAAAATTCCGCAGCATTGCCAATTACAGTAGCTGGCAACCATTTGGCTCTTAAAGCGGATTTAAAAATTTTGCTTGTCATTAAGCTAAGACTTTGCTAGACCCACTGTAGCTATAATCAGACTAAGGCACCATTTAGAATAAACCTTGTGGAAGAATTAAATTCAGTTGATGATAGTATTCACGTGCTTGGAATAAATTTTAAAATAATGGAATTCATTTGAATTCTATTATTTGAAATAACTGAAAAGGAAAACAGAATGTAATTGTTTTCTAATTATACTCGTATAGAAAGGGTTATGTTGAATTTAAAGCAGGATATTTTGGGTTTTAATATAAAGTTCATTAAATGAATTGAGTTCTTGCAAAATACTTCCATCCCCATGACTTCATTTCTTTTGAAATGACTACTTTTTTAGGTTAAGAGAATTGCAGAACACAAAGAGATTCAAATTTAAATGTTCAAACTTAAATTGTCGTCCCATTAACTATGGGCATTATTGGGGAAATTGTAGAATATTTTCTAGTCTTTTTGTAGTTAAATTCATGCATGTACCTAAAAACACAAACTGTTTGTCTGTTACTTTCAAGCAGGAGCACTTACGTAATTTTGAGTTTTGCCGGGAAAAATTTATCCAGATTTCCTTAGCGGTCTATTATTTTTAATTTTGTCTTAGTTTGGGTCTTTTTTTTGCTTAAGGAGAATTTTTTCCTTTTTAGTTTGTTTTAGGAATCCAAACTAGTTTTTAGGTCCTTTACTTAAAGGATTAAAGAGTTGTTGAGTCTATAAATATTATTGTAATGCTTTTATAGTTCAGCTTTATTATTGAATAAAAAGTGTGAATCTTGAATTATTTTATCTTATTTTGCTATTTTTAGTTCCTGCTCATAGTTCTTTTAATTTTTCTGATACAGACCCTCGATTTCCCATTACAAACTCACGAATTCCCCTTGATCACTTAACATCTTTTCTCAATCTCCATTCTGCAAACACCCTAGCCTCCTGCCTATAGTTTCTACTCATCCAAACATCCACACAAACTAAATCCCTTTTAACCAACCCTCAAATCTGACCTGCTGGTAATGCCTTTTGTTACCTAATGAAGCAATCTTATCCTTTAGTAATGCATTGTGCAAGCAGTGGCTTCTTCATCTAAATAGGTTTCTAATGTCTAGTGGAAATAAGTAAAATTTTGATTAGGTTCTTAGTGGGGCTGGATAATAAGTTCATTATTTTTCCTTTTGATAGAATCCTAAAAGGTTAGAACTAATAAATTAAATAGTAAAGCCAAGTCATTATATACTCTTGGTATTTTTTGTAATTTTTCAATGTGGGATATTTGATCTTAACACATTTTTTTCTTTTGTTAAATTTGTTTTCCTTCTATTATTTCTTGTATTCAGTTATAATGAAAATAACCTTGTAATAATTCACTTAGTCCTCATTTGAAAACTCAAGTTTTGCAAAAATTCAATTGAATATTATTTTTAAATTCTCGTGTTTGTGCATTCTCCATCTTGCTACAGAGAAATAGTCACAGGCAAACAGATAATAAGTGAGCTCACCAGTCCAGTTTGGTTTAGAGTGGAGGTGAAGTTGGTTAGGCAGTGAAAATGAGAGAAACCATATGGTTATGATTTTTCTTCTCTCAATTTCATTTGGATAAAACAGTTGAAATAATTTATTTAGTTACCGATTATTCTTAAAGGAAAGAGAACTAGCTCAACCCTGTGAAAATGACCCACTCCTGTTCAAAATGGTGTACTGTTACAGATGTCTCCAGCCAACAAGGTCGGCCAAACCATTAAAACTGATAAGGTAAAAGTCAAAAGGTTTCAAGAGATATTATTGCAGAGTTTGGCAGGAAAACAGCCATCTTTTTTGCCTATAAATACTTCCTATCAAACCTAAAAGAAAAAATACATTCATGGTTGAAAATGGAAACATATCAGGCAAAACAACTGCCTCAGGTAGCCATTAGATATCAAGCTACTAATGCTGTTGATCATACATATCTTGGGTGAAACTGATGGGCATATAGATTGGAACCAATTATCCCCAAATAACTAGGTTCACAGCTATGCATACTGAGATTACTTATGACAAGCAAAAGTGTGTCACAATCATGCTGAAAATTATTACTCAGAAAATAAATAAACAACTCACCGCATAGCTTAAGAAGAGTGAATATCGTTGCAGCAATGAAGAAGACCATAGATATTGCAACCCAAAAGTGCTAGAAACAAAAGATAAGAGATGTGTCAATCAACAACTATGAAGATAAAGAAAATATTCCAATTATAATCATCAAAAGTATTCCTAACAAAACATTATAGAAACTTTTCCAGTCATAATTTCACAATATTGACCGGGCTAACTTTCAACATGTAGTTTTGCTTTCTCTAACCAGTTGTTAAGAGAAAAAAGGGATAATAACAGCTTCAGACAACCCAAACGGGATTTTGACTTTATTTAAAAGCTTGAATATGCCCCTGCTACATGGGATATGTGCAGAGGAGCATCATAACTAAACTCAACAGAAAATGATGAAAACCAAGAAAAAGAAAATGCTAAAAACCCCTAATACTACTTCAAAGAATGAGTTGTTCACCCACTCAAATGCTCTATTTTTATTTATCCCAACGCCCTTATAAAGTTCACAACAAAAGACTGTAGTATTATCCCTAAAGCGATTACTTGTACCCCATCCAAAACCTGTTTCAAGCTAGAAAAAGGCCAACAGTCTCAGGCATAACCAAGTCAATACCAAAAGTGAAAAAACACAGCTGTAAGTCATCCCTAAAATATTACCAAAAGCAGCACAATCATCGGGCAATACTCTCATAAAGATAAGGGACTCATTTTAAGAAAGAAGAAATATGTATACCCTTTAGACAATGTTAGTGGCTTATGTTATCATCCCATTTTCATTCAATAGCATAGTGCAAGACAATAATGGACAATGCAATTGGGCATTGACTTCTATAAAAACAAATTTCATATGACAATTGCGCAAGGCAATGTCATATAGTTCTCTCTTTAAAGCATGGTTTTAAACATTGGCCTTTAAGCAATATATTGATAGAATAATAAGAGTGAATCAACAAGACTGTGAAATATTGACACGGCTGGTACCAGAAATTTTCTAATAAAATTCACTTTAGCTTTGACTAGGACTAAATTGGACCATAACCTGTAGTTAAAACCTCACTTTAAATGCCTTTACCATTTTCTAATTATCCCCCATCATCTACTAGATTTTGATGTACCTACTTATGTTTCCATTGCCTCTATAACTAAATCCTATAAGGAACAAGACCATCAAAGAAAGTCACAATCATGGAATGACCACTAACCAAGACCATAACAGAAAGACCAAGTCACAGGATGACCACTAAAACACCTCCCCATCTATTCGAACCCTTTTCATTCATGTTGTATGTTCCCCATTAACTCCAATCAAAAGTACAGGACTGAGGGCTAGCTATAGATGAAATTCCAGTCAGGGAACTTGATAAACACAGTTATAGCCCAAAACAGAATAAAGGGTTCAGTCAGCATGATCATAACTTGCTCCACACACCACCAACTGCATAAGCAGCTATCTAAGTTAATGATAAATTGCCATAATATAGCATGAAATTTGTATATCAATTTAGCCCAAAAAAGAAAGACTTTTAAACTTACTGGAAGAGTCTCCCATATTGCTTCATCACTCATGCTTTCTTCATCTCCAGGCATTAAAGCTCTACACATCCTATAGTTAAAGTAAATTTTGAAAAAAAATGCTTAAAAAAATGATTTGCTAAACTAAACATTATACGGAAATAATGGTTTGACCCAACAACGTCAACCTTCAAGGAGATGAATTTAGTCTCATCAAAACTATACGACTAGAGTTTGACCCACCTTTGTATTCTGAATGTTCCGTATAATGGTTAACTTCAGTACATATTGGATAGAAAGAAATAATGCAATAATTTTTTACCACTTTTAGAGCACTCAAAAACTGATCAGTTTCAGATGATTTGAGACCACATAATTCGAAACCTCTAGTATCTGTAAAGCTCGACACCCTAATAAAGCTAAAGAAAGGCACAGATCTTGCCTTATTACTTTCTACAATTGACACCTTGCTTTGAGAGTTTTGCTTTCAAGTACAACATTCAGAGGTCGACAATAGCTAAGCCTTGAGCAAGCAAATTTACCATCCGTATCCACACAATTACATGTGCACCAATGGAAATTAGAACATACCCCATTACAGTATAACCAATATAGTTGCCAACCATTACCATGAATAAGAAGTACTAATGCCAGACCATAGAGAGGACTAAAATTACTTTAAAGGAGTAATATCCATGCATTAGAAGAATTAATCAGTGTCTAGTGGGGGGAAATAGAAAAGGTTAATGATTAAGAAGGTACCTTATATTATCAATCAAGATTGCTGTTTCAAATGCCAACAATGGCAGAAAAACAATCTTCAAGTTGATAACTGCAAAAGCATTCAAGCCAACAGACAAAATAAGTTGACCTGCCTAAACACTATAAAGAAGTATTTTAACCTACAAATGCTGATGAGGACATTTACAGGAGTTCATTTCAGAAATAGAAGAAAAAATGATGACTAATGTAAATAACTTGGGTATAAGGGATAATCTATATATTGGAATACAACAATGAAACTAAAAGAGAAAAAATTTATATATCAAAGAGAAAAACTGGAATGTAGGTTGATAATTATGTTATTACATAAGCTGAAGCTTACCATCACTGCTCTCTAGACGTATGCAAAGGAGTATTTCAAAAGCAACAAGCAATGGAGTTGCCAATACAGTATGACATGGAGCCCACTGTTGATGATAGAGGAGGTTTAATACTTATTATAGTTGATTAAAAGAACAAATTTGAATTTCAAAAAGCATAACAGCATTAATTGTCACACGAGAAAGCTAAATAAAAAATAAATTGGGGAGGACTCCTACATGGCGATCATTGGGCATTGATGGAGCAGGTAAGGAAAATCGGCCACGTGCTACCACAGAATGAAATAACCACAGAGGAGCAAAAATGAACCTGCAAATTTGTTCATAATGAGTAATCAAGCGTCTGCAATTATCTAATAAATTCAAAATCTGTAAATCATCAAAAGGGAAAAGCCCTCAATTTTTTCTTGTTGTTAAAAATAGTCTCTCAAGCCCTTCCAAACAGTAATTGCACTCCATGAAATTCAAATACAGAATTCGACGATAAAGCTAACAAGTTTCTCCATAAAAGATAAAAGAAACACAAATTAGGGGGAAATAAATAAACATACCACCAGGAGAAAGATAGTGTATGGTGAAGCCTGAGAGAAAGCAACAGCGTGAAAGAGAGAAGCGAGGAATGGGCTACAAGAGACTGTAAAGTCTTGGCCACTCTCCTCCAGCTCATAATCACTGTTCTATGAACCAACATAGTCGCCAAATTCCAATTTGCAGAGAAATCTTCAAATGGATCTTAAAAGAAACCAATTGGAGAATAAAATATCAAATGGAAATTACAAAGAGACAGTGACGTTTGTCTTTATGACTACGCTTTCACGCTAGAGCAAACGAAACAGAGTTATCTGTTTTGGTTTTTTTTTTTTTTTAAATTGTAATTGCTTTGTAAGAGGGCAAGCCCAACTCTTTATGTTCGGTCATGTTTTTTTGCTTTAATTACATATTTGTACATTCATTGTTGTAGAATTATTTCACATTTTTGGGCCGAGATGAATTTTTAGATTGCAGATTTCAAAGCTGTTGATTGAAGTTGTCCACTTCCTGAAATTTTAGTTAAAGATAAAATGATCTAGTATTAACTATTTTTGTTCAATGATTTTTTTTTGTTGGATTTTGATTTGATTGGACGATGATGTGGAGAATATTAAATTTTAGTTACATAATTATTTTTCTTCTAAAGTTAGTAAGTTGAAATTCTACATGAGCAAGTTAGCCCTAAATAAAATTGCCGTGAGTTAATTATTTTTCAATGTGAAAAAATGGAATAATTGATATTTGTGTAACTTTCAATATGAACATACATGATATTATTATTTTATTTTCAATACAAAGTAACTAAAAGTAGAACATTGCAATGTATAAATTCTCTTTTAATGCATATAATGATCATTTACAAAACAACTTCAAATAATTATACATTGCTGAAGTTCAAACTTGAATTCCCTTGGATGAGGCTGATATTAAATTAGCTACATCGAGGAAGTCTCCTATTCTGAATGAGGTAAGGGTGGGTTTGGCCGAAGCAGCCTTGATTCGGTCTCTCTCCTTCCTTCCGGCCGGCCCCTATCCGAGGAGGATGGGGGAGCCAATCCAAGAGCAGGTTCCGCGGCTCGGCCGGCGCAAAGGGATATAAATAATAAAATTATGGAATGAATAAACATTGAAACATAAAAATCTACACATGAATTTCATAAGATTGATTTGTTATTAAACAACGGATCCTTGAGATTCATATAGATTCTACAGTTTCATCTCTTCACAATCTCAATTTTAAATCCATGCATTTCAATCTGAAACAGAGAGAAGACATCCAAAATTAATTAAAGAAAATGAATGCAAAATCCTATTTATTATCCATGGTTTCCATATTTAAAAGCTATGGTTATAAGCAAGGTATACGTTTCAATTTTCAATTTTCGAAGCAACAAATAACCAAAAATTGTTGTTTCATATTAAGGACCATAAGGCATGAAAGACAAAATTTTTGTTTTCTTTCTTTTAAACAGTGGATTTACCTATTGAAATAAACTAAAGATGTCAAGAAGCTCAAATAGAGAAAGCACATAATGTATGCAGAGTAATCAACTGAAATTGGAATGGAGCAACATAAATGCTTGAAAATAGTGGGATAGAACTAAAAAGAAATAATTTCATATTACATTAAAAGAAACATGGCAATGACCTAAACCAAAATCCATAAAAAAACAGAGCATTAAGGGTTTTTTTTTTTTAAATAATCATTCTTCTCTTAGTTCTCCTATATTATCTTTCTCCTCTTATTTCCCCATCTCATCCATCAAATCCATCTATGTGACCGTCATAACTATAAAATTTGATAAAATTCCTAAAGATTAGAAATTTTGAATCTAAAAAAGATTATCAAACTTACTTCAAAACCCCTAATAAATATTAAATGATCAATCTAAAAAATTAAATTAAAAATTATATCTTTACAATATTACTTGAATCAATTAAAAAGCCCATGTCCTTATTATCACTACTGAACTAAAAAATATAAAAAAGTATGAATTGAATTCCCATTCTGAGCTTATTAAACACAGAGCAAAAGGGTAAGAGAGAAATAGGAAACTGACCACTATTAACTGGAGAAATCATAGAGTTGATTTTTATTACTATGTGTAAGAATAGAGAGCATTTCCCTAATCTTAAACATGTTTCTAGCTACTGCTGCCATTAAAGGTTTCCCCGTCTTAAACAAGTTTTACTAATTAGGAGCTTATAGTTAATAAATTTAATTAAGATTACCCACAATAGTAATAAGGGCCATAAAATGTTACTCAATTTACAAATTTAACTCCATATATGAAATACCAAATTACAACCTATAGCTAGTTAATTATAATCCAACCAACAAAATATAAAAGAAATGCAGTTAAATAGACACACATATATATATTAGAGTGATAACTACATCTATGATATATAATACACAAATTTAACTAAGAGAAAATTGACCATATGACCAAAATAAATATAAAATGTGATACTTGCTTGTCCTTGTAGAGACTGAAAGCACCATTAGCATAAATAAGGTCATATGTCATTAGCTATGTGGAGAAAGGCTCACACCTAAACAAATAGAGAATAAATTCAATGAGATCATATATTAGATAAATTGGATAGGAAATAAGAGGAAAGGGCTTAAGAACATCTTACCAGTGGTGGTATTTCAAATTAATCCTCTCTCATATAGGCACCCAATGTCCTCAGCATAGTGAGAAATACATACATAACCCATAATTTGGAAACTAAATTGTAGCAACAATCATGCCAATTTCGGCAGTTATATCTATTAAGTTGCAATATATAAGAAAAGTTGAGATGATAAGAATATAACAAATCGACAATAATGAAACAAATTTAACAAAAATGAAAGAGTATGATTAACAATTACATAGTTATACACCTGATTAGCAATTACAATTGTTCCAAAGATAAAATGAGAAAACACAAACAACCTTTGCTTCTAACTTGGCTGAAGACCAATAGATCATCCTTATATAATATTATAAATATTTCATTACACTTTACTCATGCAACAAACCTTATAAATTTTAGAATTTGAAAGTTTCCCATTAGAAACAAATGAGATTGTTATTACCTTTCTGTCTAATAAGCTAGAAATCAATAAACTAAACCATTGACAAATCTCTAAGAGCTTGCATAGTTGCTTCACTCATTTGAGCAACAAATGATGCCTAGCCAGATCCATTCTCATCATTAGTCAAGTATTTTTTTCCCACCTTTTATTGCACTATCTATTTTTCTCATCATTAAGGTGGCGGGTGGCTTATCTAGTTTTTAATAGGTGGAGCCATATCTGCAACCTTAAAAAAAAAAAAGGAAAAAAAATAATAATCTATGCATTCAATAATCTATAACCTGTTGGGAGAGGAGATAAATTATTTCTCAAGAGATATCTAGAGGAAGCAAGTATAGGTACTCTAAAAGAAAATCAAAGATTCCAATACCTTTTCTTTTATGCTGCATTTCACAGAGAAACAGATCCAAAATTTGGTCAAATGTGTAAATCTTATGAAAGAAAATCAAAGAAGAAATCAGATAGAAAGAAAGAGGAAAAAGAAGGCAAATTGGAATTTTGTAAAAAAATCACAAAAAAATAAATAAAGTATCAAACTTACCTGATAGAAGGATAGTAATTAGAACTCACCCGATATCAGTTGTTCCTCATATCTGCAACCTAAAAAAAAGAAAAAAAAAATAATAATCTATGCGTTCAATAATCTACAACCTATTGGGAGAGGAGATAAATTATTTCTCAAGAGGTATCTAGAGGAAGCAAGTATAGGTACTCTGAAAGAGAATCAAAGATTCCAATACCTTTTCTTTTAAGTTGCATTTCATAGAGAAACAAATCCAAAAATTGGTCAAATGTGTAAATCTTAAGAAAGAAAATCAAATAGAAAGAGGAAACAGAAGGCGAATTGGAACTTTGTAAAACAATACAAAAAAAGTAAAGAAAATATCAAACTTACTAGATAGAAGGATAGTAATTAGAACTCACTCGATATCAGTTGTTACTTTTTCATTTGCTGCAAAAAGAATAATGAATGAAGAAAGCAAAATAAAAACTGTACATTTCAAGTAGTGGCAAAGAAAAAGCATACTTGATGGAAAAAAAAGCAAATGGAAGTCTTTGATGATGGAAAAAAGAAAAGGAAAAAATTGTGTTCTGATAGGAGAAGAAGGGTTGGGGAGTACCAGATTTGAAGGTCATAACATGGATCGGAGAAAATAGAACATTCAATCTATAGCTTTACGAAGAAGAAGAAGGAAAATGAGCGGCTATTTCGTTGATGGAAGAGAAGAAACCCTATTATCATTGATAGAGAGAAAGAATGATTCCTTTTATCCTTCACATATATGATGTCATTTTGTTACAGGTACAAAAAACTACCTTACCCCTGAAAATAATTTTGTTTGGACAATTGGATCCTCCCATTGACATTGTATATCTATTATCTCTTTCAATATATTTATAAACTAGTGGATTTTTTAGCCAGAGTTTATAAACTAGTGGATAACCCGTGTGTTGTTGCAGGATCGAATACAACATTGCAGCAAAAGTAATATTATCTTATCATTGTATTTTTATATAAGAAAAATGCTAAAATAAGACATTATAAATTTCTTGAAAAAAAATTTCTTATAATTTAATAAAACATTTCAAACCATTGATACATTTACAAACTTAAAATTCATAATGAAAACATGAAATATATTTATACAGTTGTTCCCATTAAAAGAAATAGTATTAATTCTTTACGATTAGCCTCCATTTCTCTCTCTTCTCTCTCTTTCCTTTCATTTTCTGTTTTCATCTTGATCTTTTGCATGAAAAGTGAAAAAACTGAATGCAACACTAAAAAAAAAAGGGTTTTAAGAAAATACATAATATGAACCCATAATGGCTAATATACATTCCAAGCGAACTACGGATTCTTTTGTGCAAAGATTAAAATGATTAATATAAGAGAGCTATCATTTTTAAAAAAAAATAAAAGAAAAAAGCTAAAAAAAAACATGTT
>CAOJBK011121701.1:0-13190 GCA_948294925.1 Codiaeum variegatum | reverse complement strand
GTAATTAAACCATGGAAAACATTCTTTAAAACTAACTATATATTTTTCTCATTTCAGGTTGCTAATATGCATATGTTGCATATAATAAATTAGTAATTACAAAGTTTCAAAAAAAATAGTAATTACAAGGGTTAATTACATATTTAGTGTGTGTAATTTTTAATATTTTCTATTTTAGTGTATGAATGGAATTTTTTTTTAATTAAGTCCCTAAATTTAGTACAAACACATCAATCAATTGTTTGTGGCAGAAAATAATTTTTTTTCGAATTTACACGTCTGCTATGTGTGCCTCACTAATGCTGACGTGGCTTGTATGAATAGGATTGCCAGCATTAGTGGAATTAACATAGTTGACATATCAAATCTGGCAGCCCAAATAATTCAATTTTCAGTCATAAGCAATTAGTTAATTAATGTGTTTATATTAAGTTCAAGAATTTGATTAATTTTTTTCTTTCAACATCAAAATAGAAAAATTTTAAATTACAGACACTAAATATGTAATTGCTCTTAATTATAATTACTCAACTCAACAAAATCTTAATTTTAAGTTAATTACATCGGATATATAAATTCATTTTCTTCACTTGGAATGATCATAAATCACTTAATTATAATTATTGTGATATAATATATTTATTTTGTAATAAGCAGTATAATTCTTAAATTGTTTATATCTCTCTTTTTTTTTTCCATCTTACTCTGACTTTTTTTTTTAATAAATGCTCACATTTGTGTATCTATGTAAATAATAAAACTAACAATCCTAATTGTAGCTCATAATTTATTAGACACAAATACCTCTATTCTTAACATTAAAAAGAAACTACCTCCCATATTTTCTCTTCAATTATAACTCTCTTATTCCTAGTCTCATTATTTATTTCTATCTCTTTATTTTAAAAAAATAATAATTTAATTTATTAATTAAAATAAAAATATAAGTATTAATTAAATTTTTATTATCGATAATAAAAATTTCATATCTTAATACTTGTTTTTTTTTATAGCAAGTTGTTATTTTATAAATTTGTGATAAGTAGGAGAAACATATGAAATCAGGAGCTACAAAATAAGACTAAACAAAAGGTGATTGTTGCATAACTGATTACAAAAATTCCAAAATAAAAGAAACATAGTTGGGATAGTGATCCAACAAAATAAGTGTTTGAACATGTCATAGGTAGTTAGCAAAGTTGGAGCTGAATTTGCTGGTGAAGTAATCCTGACTGAGTTGTATAAATCAATGACAAAACAAAGTTTTCATGAAAAGCAGGCGATGAGATTTGAGTTTCTTAAGACGACGGCTTTTGCAAGAAAGTCGACGGTAGAGTTTGCTTCCTTGTAGATGTGTATAAATTCAAAAGAAGCACATTTGGCAGCAAGTGTCTTGATTTTATACAGGTAATTCCAGAATTTCCATGGACCACTTGTAGAATTTGCATGAACCCATCCAACGACAAGCAGAGAATCGAATTCCATGATGATTTTCTTGTTGTCAAGCTAATTATTCTCCTCACAAATCTGGAGTGCTTTTAAGATGGAAAGAACCTCCACTTCATTAGAATCTTTTTCTCCCAAAGAACAAGAGAAGACGGGAAATGTCCATGTGAATTTCGAAGGACACCGCCAATGCCTGTTGGACCAGGTTTGTCCAAAGCAGAGCCATCTATGTTCCATTTGAAGGAAGAAGCAGGAGGAGTAAACCAAGAACATGTGGGCCTATTTTTTGACGACTTTTCCCAGTGTATAATACAATTGGATGACATTAGAAGTTGATTGCCTGAGTATGGGAAAACACCATCCTTAGCTGAGATCCAATAGAAAATACAAATTATAATGAGGTCAGTAAGTTTCTGATGATCAAAGGTGGCATTATTGAAAATTATGGCATTTTCTCTTAAGCCATAAGGGCCAAATTACACTGAAAAAAAAGAGCAAGCCAAGCCTTCTTTTGAAAGTCGCCATGTGTGAAGAAATCCCATTGAGCAAAGAGATCGCAGAGGTGAGCATGTAAGGCCCATGAGATTCCCCACCAAATAGCAATAGAATTCCAGATTTTCCATGATAATGGGCAGTGAATGAATAGGTGGTTGATGGTTTCTGATGAAGAGTTGCAAAATGGGCAAAGGTCAAGTGATAAATCAAGAATTCATATCGAAACAAGTCTGCTCTTTGTATTGATTTTGCCCAACAGTGCAATCCATAAGAAAATTGAGATTTTTGGTGGAGCGATGAAATTCCAAAGCTTTTGCCATGAGGGAGTGGATAAAACTGAACTTTTAAGCTCCAATTATTGGCAAAAAGACTTTACTTAAAATTTTTCACTCACATTAAAGCTCCAGATTAGGTGGTCTTCATTTGATATATCAGGTTCAACCAATTTGAGGATTACCAAGAGAGCTTCAATTAGATTTTTCTCCCACACAAACAAGCTTCTCCTCCATTTGAGATGACAAAGCCATTTACCATATTGCCAAGAGCCCATATCACAAATTAAAGCATTTTTATCAACAGCTAGAGAGTGAAGTCTAGGAAATTTTATTTTCAATGGGCATGAATCTACCCAGGTTTCTAACCAAAATTAAATTTTGTTGCCTCTTCCCAGCCAAAATCTACATCCCTCTTCAATTATTTATTTAACTAGCGAATTTGAGTGAGGTAAGGAAGTGATTTCAAGCCAAACTTAGTGGTCGAAGAGAATTTAAATTGGAGAACTTGTATTTTTGATTGATGACTGATTTTCAAAGAGCGTCATTACCATCAAAGAGTCTCCAAAGCCACTTGAATATAAACAATATTTTGTGCATGATCAAGCCAATACCAAGTCCGCCTAAAGATTTTTCTTTTTCCACCGTAAACCAATTGACATTGTGAATTTTCTTTTAGATTTCATCACCTCCCCAGAAAAAGTTCCGTTGAATTTTCACAATTTTGTTTGTAGCTCCTTTGGGAATGAGGGAAATTGAGAGGTAATATAATGGTAGATTAGTGAGCTCCGCCTTGATTAAGGTAAGCCGACCATCATAAGAGAGGTGTTTGGCTTTCCAAATCGCAAGCCTAGACTTGATTTTTGTGACAATGGGATCTCAAGTTGATTTGTTTCTTGGATTTGCATCTAGTGGTAATTCGAGATATTTAATCGGAAGAGATCCAACATAGCAGCCAAGCAAAGAGGCAGCTTCCAAATTCCACTCATCGCAGGTGTTGATACCCACAAGAAAGCTCTTGTGGAAGTTCACTTTGAGACCTGCAAATAGTTTAAAATACAAAAGAATATCCTTGATATTTTTCAGTTCATGAAAGTTAAATTTGGAGAAAATAATGGTGTTGTCTGTGTATTGCAAAAAAGGGACTGAGGTGCCATTTTTCATTATGGGAATTCCATAAAAGAGACCAATAACATTTGCTTTGTAGAGGAGTTGACTTAAGCCTTCTTCCACAATTACATATAGAAATGGGGACAATGGGTCCCCTTGGCGAAGCCCTTTTGATGTGTGAAAAAAATCATTTGGGGACCCGTTAACAAGAACAACAACTGATGTTTGAGAAATGTAGGTTTTAATCCAAGATGTCCATTTAGTGCTGAATCCCATTTGCTCCATAATGAAAAGGAGAAAGTCCCATGAGATTGAGTCAAATATTTTTCAAAATCAAGTTTTAGAAGGACCCTTAGCTCCTTTGATTTCTTACAGGACTTAAGCACTTCATTTGCGATAAGGACGCTGTCAAGGATGAATTTGACGAAGACAAAAGCGGACTGACATTCGCTGATGACTTTGTTGATTACTCTTTTCAGTCTAAGGGAGAGAACTTTAGCTATTGTCTTGTATAAACCATGAATCAAGCTAATGGGTCTGATTCTTTCAAGTTGGAGGCACGTGCAGTCTTTGGGATCAAACAAATGAAAGAGGCTTCCAAACTCTTTGGAAGATGAGCATCCTTATAGAAAACATTCAGCAAACACATCAAGTTGTCAGAGATAATCGACCAAAAGGATTTAAAAAATTAAAATTATACCCATTCGGTCCGGGAGCTTTGCTCCCATCACATGAGAAAATGGCATTCTTAACTTCTAATTTGGTGGAAGGTGATTCAATAGAGGTAGCCAAATTTGCACTAAGACATTTAAAGTTTAAACCTGATGGCTTAGGCTTGTTTGTTGAAGATTCAGTAAAGAGATCTTTTAAAAAGGTGAGAGTGGTAGCCTTAATAGAAGATGGATCAGTTACACAGTTCCTATTAATTGACAAGAAGTTGATGGTGTTTTTCTTTTTCTTGAAGGAGGTTGCTTTGTGAAAAAACTTAGTGTTTTTATTGCCTTTTCGAATCTATTTTGCTTTTGATAATTGTCTCTAATAAATCTCTTCTTGATAATATTTGCACCATAATTGAGACCAAAGAAGTCTTCTAGAATTAAGTTGATCGAGAGAGGGAGGAGTATGTTAAAAAAGGCAATCCAACTCATCTATTTGAGCTTCAAGATCCATGATACACTTCTCAATATTGCCAAATTCATCCTGGTTCTAGGATTTTAGTTTTGCTTTGAGCAGGTTGAGTTTTGTGATGATTGCGATAGGAGAAGAACCAATGTTACTGAATTCAGCCCACCAACTCTGAACGAGATTATGAAAACCTGGGTGTGAAAACCAACTATCAAGAAATCAGAATGACTTTGGTCCTCAATTTAGAGTCTCAATTTCAACTAACAGTGGGTTATGGTCAGATAGACCTCTGTTAAGACCCCACATCTTTATTGAGTTAAATTTTGAGAGCCAATCAATATCAACCAGGGCTCTGTCAATTCTATTTGCTGACTTTGACTTTTTCCATGTGAATTTCCTACCATTCAAAGGGAGATCAGTCAGTCCACATGAGTTAATGAATGCTTGGAAGACTGCCATGCCTGAAGTTGAGAACGACTCTGAGGATTTGTCCAATTTACTGAGGACTTCATTAAAATCCCCAATTAGGATCTAGGGGTGTTGATGGGCTAGTCTAAGGTTTAAAAGATTAGTCCATAGAGAGTTATGTTCATGTTCTGTTGAGGGGCCAAAGACTATAATAATCAAGCAGGGGTAATTGGAGGTGGGCCAAGAACTATTAAGAGCAATCCAATTGAAACCAATTGAAGAGGAGAGGCAAGTGAAGCTGGACTCGGCCCAAGAGGCAAGGATGCCACCAGGTGAGTTTTGGGAGTTTGAGTGAATGAAATCTACATCATTATTGTTCTAGAGGTATTTGATCAATTTCAAATTTATTGAGGTGAGTTTTTTTTTTCAACAATTGCTACAAAATCAAGATTATTTTTCCCAATCCAACGTTTTATAGCAGAGCACTTAGCTTTGGCGCCAAGACATCTTATATTCCAAAAGAAAAGTTTCATCAGGCTCTAAGAATAGGGAGGGTTTTGGAGTTTCTTTTGATAATTTTGGCTAGGCTAGAAATAATAGTGTCCTTTTTTGAGGTGCCAAAAATGCCCAAATTGGAACCCAAGTTGAAGGTGTGAATGGCTTGAGATTGAGCATCTAAAGTCGTGAGCTGATTTGCACAAGGAATGTGAGGGTAGGTTGGTGTTTTGGGGGAGGAGATTATCTTGTTCATGTTTCTAATGGCATCATCAGAGATGAATTCAACATGAATGAGAGAGGGGGGATGGTGATTTTTGGATTGTCTAACAATTTTTCTTTTAGTGAATTAAAGTTTATTAGGTTTTTTTTCTTATTTTTCTTATTTGGATGGTGATTTTTGGATTGTCTAACAATTTTTCTTTTAGTGAATAAAAGTTTATTGGATTTTTTTTCTTATTTTTCTTATTTTTTACTAGAGATTTGTGGTTAAGATGGGTTGGGAGTGGGTCAATAAAATCCAATATGGGTTCTGAGTCCATTTCAATGCTATGGATTGGGTTGTGATTTTTAATTAGTAAGGAAATGGGTAGGGTTAGAGAAGGAGGCTGGTTGTGTTAAAGTTGAAGGGTTAAGTGGGTGAAGGGTGATTGGGTTTTGAGAAAATGACTAGACAATGGTTGCAAGGGGAATTAATTATTGAGAGAGAATTCGGGTAAAAAATGTTAGGGCACGATAGGGAAGTATTATTTGCGGCTGCAGGTGTTGAAATCACTTGAGCAAAACTAGGAGGCGGCTGGTGGGGCACATGAGGAACACGCGTAACAACTGGCAGAGATGGAAAGTCTGAATCATGGAAAGTTGGGGTTTCAGAGATGTGGCTGGTTGAGGTTTGGGATGAGATTTCTGATTCATAATTTGATTCAAAAGTTGGTGAAAATACCAATGATTTAGATTTGAATGCTCGAATGGAGAAGGTTGAGTTTTTTGTTTTGATTTTGATAATTTCAGAGATGGGGTTCAAGGAAGAGGAAAGAATGAGGATTGTGGCGATGTGAAGGTCAGTTTTTAAAGAAGTTTGCTCGCTTTGAAAAAGAAAATATCCCCTGTGAACAAAGATGGCTGAGAAGAATTCATTGTTCCAGAGGTGTAATGATAGGAATTCAAAATTTAGGCAAACAATTCGAGCCACCGTCGTGTCATTTGGGGACCAACGTTTCAAGGTGTCGAAGCATTTGCAAATCCAGGTTTTGCCTAGTTCAAAGAATTTGTTCAGTAAATCGATGGATGAGAATTTGATCAATACTCTCTTTTCCCAGATGTAATTGAACTCACAACCACCAAAGTTATTTGATTAAAAAAATTTTAAGGAGAGAATATATGTCTTTGATATCAAGTAGTTCTCCGATTGCACAATTTGAAAGCCAAATTGATATGGGTGAAAATTGTGAGAATTCAAAATCTGGTTTTTTAGGAGGCTGGGCAAAGTTGAGTTGTGGTCTGGGTTTGGGGTGAGGAATGTTGATACGAAATTTGTTTTTGGGGTGATGGGATGTGGGTTGGTGGGTGGATTTTGAATTGTGGAGGCTGTTATGGTGTTTGGCAGTGTGGTGAGTAACATAATTATGTTTGTATGTGGTGAAGGGCTTGTTTGCAGGGGATTGATTATTAGCAATCTTGACAAGGATTTTGTGGTCTTTAAGGTGAAATCCATTTATCTTGAAGACAACGGTTCGAGCTTCATCCATTGTTTTGTACTGCACAAAACCATATTTGTAAATGGAGCTTGTTCTGAGTTTTGAAGGTATGAAAATATCTTGAACATTCCCTGCTTTTATGGAGAGAGGTTTGAGGTCTGATGTGTTGACATTAACGGGGAGGAAATCAATGAAGACATATGATGTTGCTGTTTATGTGAAGGTTTTAGGTAGGGGGTGCTGGTTTAGGCTGCCAAAAAGGTGGAGGGAGTGGATGGGCTGCTGGTTGGTGTTCTCTCATTGTTTTTGCGGATGCAATTCTACTAAAGGTATGTATATCTTAATACTTGTTAAGATCACTAATCTCACATCGAATGATTACAAACCTACACTTGGGTATATAATACTTAAAATATCATGCCTAATTGGTTAGTTCTAACATTTTAGTTATGCATCAGCCTAAACATTATTACTCATTCACAAATTCTCACATGATATCGATTCTTAAATTTGATTTTTTAGCCACATTGGCCTTCAGTCATATCACCTAATCTATATTATAAATTTGCAAATTGTGTATAATGCTTAGAACATCATGTCTAATTGGTTAGTTCTAACTTTTTAACTATGCAAGTTAGTTTTGTTTTTAACCCAACATTATATATTTCTAATCTGTTTATCCCACCAATCATATATACTATCTTTTATTATTATTATTATTATTATTATTATTATTATAAATTAGATAGATTTTATTAAAAATGGGGAAAAATCAATTTGAGAAAAACATCAAATTGATGAAAAAATCCCACCATTAACTATATATACTATTTATCTATTTTAATATGCACTAACTGGGATATTAACAAAATATAAAAATATTTTTTTGTTGACTAAATTATTATAGAGTACTTAATTGTGTGTAAAAATATATATTATATAGTAAATGACTGTTAGATATATAGCAGAGGTTCGGCGAAAACCAACCAGTCTGTGTGTGAGAGAGAAACGATAAGCAGTGCCAATTTAGTAATAGTCAAGGAAATTATAAATGAAAGTCAGAGAATATCAAAATGAGGGAAAAGTCGAAAATAAAATTAAACAAATAATTCAAGAGTTGAGTTTATTATTGAATTAAAAATTCTTTATAATAATGATGTGAATGATTTCTTTTTCACTGGTAGGTACAGGAGAAAACAATATAGGTAACCGCTTCACTTTCAAAGTGTGTTAGCTTCCTTTCTTCATCCTCTTAGCTACCTCATATAAATCTTAACAGTAAAAAATTATGGTAAAGAGAGGAAATATGAAGGGGAAGAAGAAATGGTTATTTGGCAAGGCAAAAAAAAAAAGGATATTATTAAATGGGAATTTACAATTAAAAGACTTATCTATATCAGAGTTAAAAATAAAATAATTTTATTTTATAGTGAAAAAATAATTTTTTAAAAAAATTATAATTTTATTTATATTTTTTATAAATTTAATTATTTTTTCATAATTCTCAATGAAAAAACTTTAATTTTATAAAAAAATAATTGTAATAAGAAATATAAAAATAGTAAAAATAATCTTATAAATTTATACATTCATAAATCTTATAAAAAGGATCTAATTATAAAATAAAAATAAAAATATTATACAAATAATTATTTTTTATAGCTATGAAATTAATTCTTTTTATATAAAAGTATTATTTTACATAAATTAGTTTATATTTTTTATAAATTAAAGTCTTTTTTACATTTAAATAATACGAAAATTTTATACAATTTGTGAAAAATTAAAAATAAAAATTTGATTTTTCACAAGAAACAAATATAATTTTTTTACAAACAAAATAAGTTATTTTGTTTTAGATCAAACTAACCTCAAAAAAATTTCTTCAGTGAAAATCTGTATTATCTCTCTTTACTTGGAAAAAAAAACCTAAAACAGTGTAGTGTTTATTTACAGAAGAATGATATTTGTTGTTAAATTGACAGAATAATCCATAATATCTCCCAATTTTTTTATCTAATTTTTTTTCTACCCAATTCTTCTTTTGATAACTTCTAACGCTATTCCTTTATATTTTTCTTTCTCACATTTATCAGTAATTTGATAACATTTATTGATTTTTTTTCTATGGTTAATATTACACTTTTTTATAGTTTAAAGTAAAGTTTGAGAAATTGAAAATTATAAATTTATGTAATTTTTAAATTGTAAAAAACTTAAAAATTTAATAATTTATTACACTCAACATAATTTTAGGTCAAAATTTTTTACTTATTATTTTAAATAATTTTTATTTAATTAGAATTTAAGATATAATTATCAAATAATTTAAAATAATAAATATTAAAAATTTTAATTTAGTAAAATATTTTTCTAAGTAAAAAAATTACTTTTTTTTTTATTTTTAATGTTGAGAAATAAAAATAATTAATGTAAATGTTTAATATAAATAAAGATAAAATTAAAAAAATGCTAAATATTTTCTAAATATTTTAATTAATATTATGAAATAAAACAAATATTTTGTTCCTATAATAAATCTTTTAAAATGAAAAATATTTTGAAAAGGGAAAATAAAATTTAACTATTTACATGTATTCCTTGTATATTTACATTTATTATTAGCACAGCTACTTATAACAAGCAGCAATTGATTTCTGACTTTGACAGTGGGGAAAAAAGAAAACATGAGGCTTGGCTGGTCAACAGAAAGTATAAAAAGCAAATCAGTTGAACCTAAACAAGTGTTAGTGACAGGAATTAGGATAATGTCCTTGTAGTTATATATACCATGTAATATCTTTTATATGTGGTGTAGAATCATAGACACTAGCGAAATTATTTTATCCACCAATCCTTTTCTCCTACCAAGCTGAGTACTACTCAATTTTAATTCCTGGCAGTGACATATCATAAATATATAATTTCAGCTCACTACATTTGGGATAAGAGAACCAAAAACTCTATTATTGATTTAAATACGGAAAGGGATATGAAGCCACTCACTATTTCAATCTCAACCCATTTACGTAAATTTCATTGAAAAAAAATTTGAATTCAAATTAATTATGATAAACTTAATACCTAATAACTTCTTATTTCTGCTGTTATGGAATGGACTGGATTGAACTTGGACTTGATTAGCTTGCACTAATGAGCAAATGTGAGCTTAGAAAGTCATATTTTAAACCTAGCAGAGATCCTCTAACACTCAAGTCAGGATTAGGTTTAACAATGTCCTTTGACTTTTGAGAGCCCTTAGAACAGATTAGAGTTTTTAAGAGTTTCTGAGAGTAGTGTAACATCCCTTTAAATGTGTGCCATCATGAAATATTTATAGTGTTTGTGAGATTCCCAATGTGGACACTTGTCATTCTGTGGGAATGCCACGTGTCCGTGCCTGATAGGTCAGGGAGATGGTCCCTAAATGAGCATGGGACAAGTGTCTGAAGGAATATTTCCCTTGAATCTGTATGTGGATCCCATGTCCGAGGAGTCTCTTCAGCACAAACTATGCAGAAGACCCCTCCTTGAGACTTTGAGCTTGGGCCTGGTGGGCCCAAGGCCTTCCAAAGTCGTTTTCTCAAGATTTATGGGCTTTGAGTCTTTAGGCTCTTCTCTTAATCCGTATCAGAGGCCCCCCTCATCATCGGAGGTTGGAGAGCTCGAAGCTCGATATCTCAGTTGAACAAACTTTCGATGAAAGGCCCCTATAGCCTTATGTTTTGCATTGGCAAGGTTGCTTTTGCCTCGTTATCCTCTTCGACTTTCTTCTGTCAAAGTTGGTCACTGCTTCGTTGCCCTTTCTAGGCTTCGAGCCTTTGTCCTTTCAGCACGGAGGTTTGCTTTGGCTCTCTTTTCATTCTTTTCTTTATTTGAGGATCACACCGGCGGGGAGGGGTTTTGCGATTCTTCCCTTGATACTTTTCACTATTTTGTGATTTTTTATGAAATAGAGATCTTCAGCACCCTTTGCAGCGTAGTTGAAACGCGTCCTTCGAAGAGGGTTCTCGCTACGTGGCTACCACGTCTTTTAAAATCGATTCTCACGTGTCATTTTTTTTTATCATAACGGTTGAGAATGTGAAGGATTTTCTAGAAGGTCTATATATAAATCCTCCTATTTCAATTCTTTCCCTCTCACTTTCTCATGCTCTTGTCTTCTTGTTGCCAAGCTTTCCCTCTCTCTTTTTTTTGAAACCCCTTTGTTTCTCGTTCTTTTCTCTATCTTTCCCAACAAATGGCTCATACTAGAAATCAAGCTGTCCAGCCTACTGATGATGGCAGGACAGAATTTATCAAGAATACGGTTGAGAATACTCTTACACTAGCGTGAATTGGAGTGTTCTCCATCAAAATTTTGACGCAATTTCTGATGTCGCCTCCTTTGATTTCCCCTCCAGTGCTCATTGCCTCTTTGGCCTTGATCCCAACCTGAGCATGTCTTTGAGCCGCCAGTATTATGTTTGCTTCTTTGACCACATGCTCCGCTGTTTATTTTTTCCACCTTCTCCTTCTTTTCGTCTAGGTCTTTAACCATTTTGGCGTGATCCTTTCTACCCTTATGGCAAATTCTATCCTTGACATCCACTGCTTTGAGGTTCTTTGCTTCTATTTGGGGATTTTGGCCCCCTCAGTAGAGCTCTTTCAACTGTTCTACTAGTTCGTATCATGTCATGACACATGGGTTTTCATGTCTTATAGGAGGTCCAATAGAAAGCTTCTTGCTGCTAAATCCAACAAGGTTGATCATTAGAAATGTTAGTTCTTTGGGATCCAATACACTGGTCCTAACGAGGGGAGCTTCGACTTCGATAGGGACTATTGAGAGCCAAACAAACTTCCTTCATGTCCTCCTCTCTCTAAAGAAGACAAAACCCACTTACCGTTGTTGATTAGCTCAAGGAAGCTGGTCAACATTAATGACTTATGGCATCGTAGCCTTATTTAGGATAAGGAGGGCCATATGACCACCCTCTATTGTCTTGAGAACCTCTTAGGTAAGTGGCTCTCTCATCCTTTTGCTTTATATATGTGTTTTTAATGTTCTCACCTTCACTCTTATTCTTCTCAGAGAAGCCTGTAAAGACTGTGAATGAGGATCTCTTCACTATGCTAGGGATAAAGAGCGAAGAGATAAAGAAAGTAACAAAGCTTGACCTCTCATGGATAGTCCCTATTCGCAACATTCATACTGGGGAGCTTCGCCCTAGGAGCGAGTAGGAAATCCAGTGAGTGATTCAAACTCTGAAGCTAAGGGAAGCGAATTTTCCTCATTTATCCATTTATTTTTAAAACCTACCCCTTAGGTTGACGTGGGGGTCCGAATGTCGGGAAGTCCACCTTTTCACCAATAGGGCCTCGAACTGCTATAAGGCTATCACCTCCAACTCTTGTAGGTGGCTCTAGTTCATCCACTTTACCTCCTCCTATTTTGGGTTCAAAGAGACCTGCTCCTGGTCCTACCGTCGATGAAGAAGAGGGGCCCTTTGTTGATAAGAGGGCTAAGCATAGGTCTGATAGGTTGACTTGACCTAATCCTACCTTAAAAATAACTTAGTTCCCTCAAGCTCCTACAATAGTTCGAGCACCTACTCCTCTCCTCCAAGCACTTGCTTTAACTCCTCTTTGAGTGCCTATTCCAACTCTCCTCAAGTGCTTGCCCTTGCTCCTCTTTGGTCCTCTGCTTCTACTTCTACAGCAGCCATCAAGCACTTGTTTGGATTCGAGAAAAGGAGGCATTATGATAGCATTGTATGTACCTCATATTTGAAGTGAAGATCGTCCAAATGCTCAGGTTCAAAGTAGTAGCTTGGAAGGTGTTAGACGCTATGGAACTGTTGTCTGGAGATGAGGAAGAATTTAAGAGACTTCTTCAGAGGTTCTATAACAACTGCATCCTTGACATGCCCGAAGATAGATCGATAGAGCTTTACAACTATATCTATAATAGGAAGGAGGCTATTGTTAAAGCTTTTTTAGAGAAGGGATTCACTCTTCCTATCTCTTCGAGTACTGGTGGAGTTGGCCTTTAGCTTCTCCTATACCAACACCCAGAGAGGGTTCTACTCTAGGTAAACCCATTTCCCTATCCTTTTCTTCTTCTTCTGATACCTCTTCCTTTTCTTCTTCTAGCTTTTCG
>CAOJBK011120481.1:0-10525 GCA_948294925.1 Codiaeum variegatum | reverse complement strand
CTATATTTACTCTAAACTGTCTTGTCTTGGCTAATAGAAACTGGCCAGAGAAAAACTTTTCAACTGATTCAGTTATTTGAAGCCCCATTCTCAATTAATTTTATCGACTAGCAACACGATTCATAACAGAATATACCTTGGACCAGCGGGAATTGAGGTTTATATCACCATGGTCCCGAAGCATTGATTTAAAACTAGCAGCAGCAGCTGCACGTTCAGCTTGAGCCTTTTCTTGAGCAGCCTTCTTCAAAGGAATAACTCTATAATTGAAACAAATTTTCATTTAATCAATGCAACATAACTGACACTCGGAAGCAAAAACAAATTTGCAGGCACATATATATGTATATATATATATATATATATATATATATATAGAGAGAGAGAGAGAGAGAGAGAGAAAGATTAAAAGGACTAAAGGACACACCAAAATTGAATATGAGAATCTGATCACTAGCCTACAACTCAGCTGACAAATGTAGCTTTCAAGGCATTTGAACAGAAATCTGTCTGTCTAGAAAACAGTTCATGTAAATCCGGATAAGGATCTGAATGAACAAAATATGCAGAAAAATCTCTGCCGAGTCAATTGCACCATATGTAGCAGATGCTTATGCAGAAAATGATGATAGGAGAACAACATTATCATTTACACTGAACAACATAAAACAAGCACAGTACTTCCCAACAGAAAGCATAAATTTTGAAATTGTTTCCAACAGGTTTTAACAAGTCATACAAAATATGCTGTTCAAAAGTTGTAAAGTTACAAAGAACAATAGTATTATCAACACCTACTGTAGTGTCCATGCATCACTAATTACAGTAGAAAGTAGCTACAAAGTCCAACTTTTGTTCACTTTAATAATAGAAATTATAATCCTTGTTAATTGATTTTATGTGTTATTATCAGAATGTATTTAATGTGAAGACAAACGACATTTTGGAAGTCATGAATTACAATGTTTAATCTTGATTTCAAACAAGATATGTTGTGTGAATGGTAGGTTTCTTTGCATTACTAGGGAGCAGTAGTATTGAGTTTGCAAGTACACCAAATATCAAGAATGTATCTTTCCAGCTGATTTTCTGACATACAACTAAATAACAGATGATAAGTAGCTTTCCGGAAACATTTTTACATACAAAACTTTCTGCAGACAAGTAGTTTTCCGCAAAACCACAAAAACTGTGAGAGACCAAGTAGATTCCATAAGCCCGCTAGAAAAGGCATTCCATCAAGCTAAATTATCAACATCACAAAATTGGCTGAAATAAAATTGAGGACAGAAGAATTAGAAGTGCCATACAAAGTGAAGGGCAACTTAATCAACAATGATCACAACATACAATATTGATATAAATCTAAAGTCAGGTTCTGCTCAACAATAATACCTTTCATTTAATAAATGCTCTCGATCTTTGCGGTCAACAGCCTCAAACCGTGGATCATTGCCCCATTTCTTTCTGAAAGTTTGATAATCAGTGTATTGATCAATGTCCTGAAATTAAAATATCGTTCATAAGCAATCTACAGTCCCAGTTTCACAATTGAAAAAGGTTAATAAGAAATCACAGCTTGGAAAAATTGAATTTGATTTGAAATTAATCTATGAATGAAACCTCTGATGCTTCATCAAGCAGTTGCTTGAATCCCTCAATTGCTGCCTTCTGAGCTGCTCGTTTTTCCTTGCGTTGCTCCTCAGCACGTGTTTTAACATAATGGTCAAACAATGACCTCCTCGCTGAATGACTTGAGATAGCCTGCAATCGAAAACTTTAACAATAAGAAAAGCACTATGGAAGCCCCAATAATAAAGAAAGCAAGTCATCATTGCAAGCAGGTTCATAACAGGGCTGCTGCATGGATGCAAACACATAAATGGGCAAAAATAAATTTAGGTAATAATAAACTATATGAGTTGAATGCATAATAAAGAAACATATATAGTATTGCAGATGTCACAATCCCAAAAAAGAGAGCACACATTTCAATGATGTTCTAGGAAGATGAAGGCAAATTTGTGTATGAGCAACATACAAGGAGGAGGAGTTAGGGAGAAAAGAGATATGGAAGGGAAAGAGTGAGCTTGTGTACATATGTCAAGGGATAAAGTCCTGGAGTATCAATCTAATCATCATAAAGGGTGCGTAGAGGGGGGACTTGAGGGTATGATGAGATTTCTATATGTTGTCTAGACAATGCTAATGGGTATGCGAATGGAACACTTTAGGATATTTTGTTTCAATTGTGCCCTTGTCAAGCATGAGGCACGACCAAAACAAATTAAAATAGCAAATTCTACACTCACAAAATGCAACCAAGTCCATCCCAAAAACAGCACCCATGACACTCGTAAAATTTAAATCCAATATCTCATCAAATTTCTAACCGAACCCTACCAAATAAGAACAAAGCTCCCTTGAAAACCCCCAAACAAGAGCACATCAACATCACTAGCAAAATTGGAGAAGACAAATTAAGGCCTACAAAAAACCAGCTGCAGGCCTTCATCATTGGCAGATGCAAATTCCAATGAACTCCCAAAAAACAAAGAGTACCTAAGTTTGAAAGCACTAAGAAGGGAAGTGAATTAATGAATCATAAGGGCTCAGCCATCAAACATAACAGCTAAACATGATGCAATTGAAAAAATCATGTTAACGAAACTTTGGGTTTCCTTATGATGCTCATCCCCTAAGCATGTTGACGAAATTTTAAATCGAGAAAATCAAAACATGAGTAACATTGAACTTCCCACAAGCACCATTCTAAGCTAAGACTATGCAACTTTTTTGGGAGGTTCATATGACATGGAAAACTCCTGCAAGGAAAGAAATTATTAAGATTTTGAGGATCAAATTAATCATGAAAGTGTGGGTATACGATAGATATGAATCTATCAACCAAAAAGGAAGTCTCTGCAATATCAAACATAGTATGCAACATCAAAGTCCCTAAGAGATATAGAAGCCCTTGCTATAGTAGAGCTAAGAACCTCTTAACGAGACAATATTCTCAAGCTCTAGCCAACAACCAAAAGTCTTAATGTGGATTGCTACTACATAGATCCATCCAGAATGGCGTCTCCCAAAAAATGCATAAGAGCAGGAACCCATCTTCTTTCCCACTTCAGATGTGTAGTTGTGTTAAGCCTAAGTATCAGTAGTCTTAAACCAGAAACATCCTGGAAGCAGGATAAAAAGAAAGGTATGGAGAGATGCAATTCAAAGTTACCACTCAAAAAAGTGTTGCCAATTTTCTACTTTTCCAACCAAAAGCCCCATAAATAATGCAAATGGTAATTATGGGCTGTGAAAGCAATTTAATTTAACTCAACTCAACAAAACTTTAATTTCAAATTAATTGGGATCGGCAATATGGATTCGCTTTCTCCACTCGGGATGATCGTGAACCATATTATCAGAAATGTTTAAGAACACAAGATCATGTTGAATGACTCTACTCCAAGTTAGCTTGACTCTACTCCAAGTTAGCTTAGGTCTACCCCTCCCTCTTTTAACTACATCTATTCTAAGGTGCTCTAATTTTCTAACTGATGTATCTAAAGGTCAACGTCGCATATTACAAAACCATCTTAATATCACTTCTCTCAACGTGTCTTCTATAAGGACAACTCTGACTTTATCACTGATATACTCATTACGGACTATATCCATTCTAGAATGGTCGCACATCCATCTTAGCATCCTCATTTCCGCTACACTAAGCTTAGAGACTTATTGTGCTTTTATAGTCCAACACTCACTCTCGTACATCATAGAGGGTCTCACCATAGTGCGATAAAATTTTTCTTTTAGTTTATGTGGAATCTTTCGATCACATAATACTCCGGAAGCATTCCTCCATTTCATCCACCCCGCTTTGATCCGATGAGCAACATCCTCCTCACAACCTTCATCCTCTTGCAAGATAGATCCTAAGAATCTGAAATGTGTGCTTTTAGATATGGCAACACCTTCTAAACACACGTCCATCTGCTCCCTTCTACTACCTTCACTAAATTTATAATGCATATACTCAATCTTCTTTTGACTAATTTTGAAATCTTTCGTCTCCAATGCACTTCTTCATTGCTCTAAGTTCCCCTCAACTCCTTCCCGGATCTCATCTATTAGCACTATATTATCTGCAAACATCATACATATCCTTAATTACTGAATGTATCAGACACATTCTTACGCTCGAGAGCCCACCATAAAACATCTCGTGAAACTATCATACGTTTTTTCCAGATCGATAAACACCATGTGTAGATATTTCTTCATCTTTCGATATTTCTCTATCAGCCTTCTAATAAGAAATATTGCTTTCATAGTGGATCTTCCAGGCAAAAAGCCAAATTGGTTAGCCTTGATAGATGTACAACTCCGGATACGCTGTTCTACAACTCTCCCATAATTTCATGGTGTGACTTATGAGTTTGATCCCTCTATAATTTGAGCGATTTTGAATCTCTCCTTTATTCTTGAATTTTGGAACTATAATACTTTTCCTCCAATCATTTGGCATCTTTTTTTATACTAAAATCTAGTTGAATAATTGAGTTAATCAATCCACACCCATATCTTCTAAACATTTCCACACTTCAATAGGGATCCCTTCTAGGCCACATGCTTTACCTGCTTGCATTTTCTTCAATACTTCTTTAACTTCAGAGGATCTAATTCTTCTAGTGTAGTTCACATTCTTCGCAATCGTCGTATGATTCATACTTATCTGGCTTCCATCTTGACTTTCGTTGAAAAAGCCCTCGCCATCATTCTTTAACATCCTCCTCCTTGACCAACATTTTGTCATCATTGTCCTTGATACACTTAACTTGGTTCAAGTCTCGTGAACTCCTCTATCTCATCTTTGCCAGCTTGTAGACTTCATTCTCGCCTTCTTTTGCCTCCAACTTTTCATATAGCTTATCATAAAATTATGTTCTAGCTTGTCTCACTGACTTCTTTGCTTCTGATTTTGCTTTTTTATATTGTTCATACGCAAATCCACTTTCACAGTTTGGCAATTTCTTGTACCATTCCCGTTTACACTTAATTGCTATTTGGACCGTATCATTCCACCACCATCCCTCCTTCTGCAATGGAGCATGTCCTTAGTCTCCCTCAGGATCTTCTTACCGACCTCCAGAAACTTCTCACTCATAGCTACCCACATATCATTAGCTTCCTTATGCGAACTCTAAGATTGCATTTTGCACAGCTCATTTATGAATTTCTCACACTTCTCCCCTCTAAGCTCCCACCACTTAATCTGATGAGCATAGGTATTGGACGACCTCCTAACTTATCATATCATCTTGAAGTTCAACACTAACAACCTATATTGGGTTGTTAAAACTTCACCCAGAATGACTTTACAATTCTTACAAAAGGCTTTGTTAGACTTCCTTATGAGCAAGTAATCAATTTGACTCCTATTATACCCGCTTTTAAAGATAACTAAATGAAATTCTCTTTTCATAAAATACGTATTCGTCAAAAATAACTCATAAGTCATTGTAAAATCAAGAATGTTCTTCCCCTCATATTTACTCTCATAGCCAAAACTCTCATGAGTCTCTTCATAACCACTCCGATCACTTCCCACATGACTATTTAAGTCTTCACCAATGAAGACATTTTCCTCAATTGGTATGCTTTGCATGACATCATCTATGTCCTCCCAAAACTTTTACTTGCAATCAAAATAAAAACCAACTTGCAGTGCATAAGCACTAATCATATTAAAAACTTTCCCTTCTAAAACAAGTTTAACTACAATAATCCTATCTCTCACTCTCCTCACCGAAACTACCGCTTTCTTTAGAGAATTATCTACAATAACTCTCACTCCAATCTTACTCATCTCCCTTCCAGTGTACAATAATTTATACACTTTCCCAACCTCCCTGTTTTTCTCTCCTACCCACTTAATCTCTTGAATATAAGCTAAGTTCACTCTCCTCCTCTCTAAAGTATCAACTAGGTCTATAAGCTTACCTGTAAGAGATTCTATATTCCAAGTGCATATCCTAATTCTAGCTTCCGCTCGTGCTCGCATCTTCCCTCTCCTAAAATGGTGCCTAGTCCTAATGCTATCAAAAGCTCCCAAACTACCCACACTATCACTATTACTACTAGAATAAAAACTATTTCTAGAACTACCACTCTCTCTACCATTATATTTATTTTTATCTCTACTTAGAACTAGCTTCTTTACCCACACTCACTCATGATGTGGGAACCCTTTCTCACTTAGCGTCATATTCAGGCGCCAACATGACGCATCACTTTCGGGGAACACCCTACGCCCTTGCCTATTTCTCACTATACCTGGGTTTCAATATAGCGCCTCACAAGTAGGGGACGCCACAACGTTTATCATGTATTACGAATCCATATGAAAGTTTAGGCAAAATTTTTACATTGATTGCCGACCTACCACATCCCTGCTCCTTTATCCGGACTTGGGACCGGCTAGACACGGTGACCCCTATCTAGGCAGAGTTGAAAGCAATTTAATTTAATAAGACAAAAAGAGATGCATGAAAAGCACACATACATGTTCACCTCATCACATGTGAGCAGTGATATATGAATCCAAAAAATCTGTTTCAAAGAGTTTCAATAGTAGGAAAGGTGTCTTGTTACGAAAGAAAGAAATTCAGTCTTAGATTCAAAAAAACCTTAAATCGAGGATCAAACACTATCTTGGGCAGCTCCTTATCCCATTTTGAAAACGGTGCTATCCCACGTTCCTTCAGCATTTCCTGTATAACCCAAAAACACAATAAACACAAAGAACTAATATTTCTCATGATGTAAACGGGAAGGTATATTGGTAAAGAAAAGTAGATGTTAGAAACAATAAATTTCCATTCATTTGAAGCTCTATATAGCAAAATATTCCTTCACTTGCTTCATTCATCACCCACAGTTTCAAAGGTACAAATCTCAGTTCAACTAGATCTTTATCCACTTTTCTTAAGCCCATAATCTTGAAAATGAATTTTCATTTTCTATATTGAAAAAGTGTATCACATCTCCAGTGAGCCTTATGATCTCTATGCCCTTTTTACTTAGCAATTATTACACAGTTTTGAAGGAACAAATCCCTGTTCAACCAGATATCTGTTCTTTTTTCTCAAAACCATGCTCCTGAAAATCAGTTTTCATTACCTCACCTATTGAAAAAGTTATTATAAAAAAGAATGTATCATTTCTCCACTGAGCCGTGTGATCTTCTACAACAGATTGGAAAGAACAAAGAAAGCTCTGTTCCACACCTACACGTTAGGAAAATACTGCCAACTAATCACTTTACCAGTTGACGACCAAGTAATGGAAAAAGGCTTATGTAAGTCTTGTGAATGATCCATTACATCACAATTCAACCTTACAATTTATTCCCTCAATATTCATACAGAGTCAGTTTCAGTCATGGGCATTAAGCTTATTATCTCAAGATTTGTATTAGATTGCTTGTATCTATAGCTAACTGAGGAAAGGATGTCAAGGTGCTAATTCCATACAAGAGTTCAGAATTCTCAGACCAAAGGTTGACAGTCAAATAGAAATGTTTAGCTTTATAATTTGATGCAACTTCAAGATACTATTTTTCTCTCATTCAGATGGATTTGTATAGTCCATTGCGCCAACAGTTTAAAAATTATTCCATTCTGTTGTAAAAAAGAATGGATACTAAGAATAAAGAAAAATGGGACTCCAAAATCAAACCTATTTTTTTCACTTTTTATGAATATTTTTTTCATTATAGATAGGATAGCCATCCAATTGTATGTCTTATGAATTTCAGTCTACTACAAGTTCACCTAGTTTAGGTTATTTTCAGTACTAAGACAAATTGGCAATAGGTTAGCTCCTTATATGTTAGAGACTTAGAGCCCAATAGGATTACCATGTCAGATAGTAGGGATATGAAATAAGCATTCTCATACTATGTCAAGGTGACATGCTAAATGATTAAAATCATTCCAAGAAGACCAAGACTATCTTTTCTCAACCCCCAACCTTACTCTCTCAGTATATTTTAGTCAAGAAAAGGAAAGGAATAAAGATACCTTAAATTGAATAATGCACTCTTCCTTTGTAGGCCCATTGTCTTCAGCCTCCGAATCTGAAGATGAGTCTGAAGCATTACCATCGACATTAGCATCTTTTAGCTTATCCTTGCTATTCTCACTAAGCAAACCCTTAGCTGTAGCCTCAGTAGCTTTGGATCCATTTGATTCTGGTGCGGTCATTCCTAACGAAACTGGAACAGGAGCAGAAGTAACTGGAGTTCCTGATTCTTGCAACTTCTTTTTTATCAAATCCAATGCAGAAGATGGCCCTGCTGCGCTTGAGGCTCTAAGAGCTGTAGCATCGCGACCACCAGTGTTGACAGCAGGAGCACTTAAACTAACTGGAGCAGATCCTTTTTCAGTCAAGACATTAGACTGCGGCGCTGACACTTCAAGCTCTTTTGACAGTTCAGCTTCTTGCTTCTTTTTAAGCTCTGCCACTTCACTTGGGATCTGCCAGCTGCTCACCTGATGGAGAAAACATAAAGAACACCAGAGGCAATAATGCATAAATCTTTTGATACATAAAGTTTGATCAAAAATACTACATGATTGCACACAAATAGAATTACAGGATGACAGATGATTTGTATAAGGTGATATTTGTAACAACATTCAACAAATTAAGATTTTAAGCAATTCTTAATATTAAGTGGTCAAATAACTCTTCACTGAAATGCTTCAATTAATCTAATATTCATTTAAAATGACAAGTCAAAACCAAAATTTGCAACGATTACAAAACACCATCCTTTCTAAAATAGCTGACCAAGAAAATGAGTGTGGATAGCCATCTCTATTTCTGGATTCTAGTATTTTCATTTCTCTAAAATTAACCTCATTTTGCAAATATTATTTGCCCTTGGATTAATACAGCCACCAGACAGAGACCAGTACAAGGCAATCTGTCACCAATTGGTCGTCATACAGCTTCTAAGTAGACTAATCATATTCATCCATACCTTAGTTTTGCTGTTATAGTAATACTTTTTTTCATCATTGGTGCTGACCAGTGCCCACTCCGTACCGTTCAAATTCTCCCTACACAAAAAAACATGTAAGAATAAAATTGAGAACTATTTACCAATTACATAAGAATGGAAGTTTTTATCACATAATACCCTATCACATATCATAAGCATTAATAACATTTACAATAGTCATTCCCAATATAACATGACAAAGGATCAGATTTAAAGGACTAAGGGGCCAAATTACTAATACTGTAATTTAAATCAGTTTACCGTGTTACTAAGATAATCTGAATCAGAAATGGAAGAAAAAAATCTAATTCAACTTAACTAACTCTTATTCCAAAGCAAATCAAGTGAATAATGTGAATCCATTTACCTTAGACCTACCCCTCCCTTTCTCCAACATCCATGTGTTCAAGCTTCTCTACTGGAACATTTGATCATCACACACACACAAAAAAAAAAATCCTTCTGTCCAGGTGCTAGAAATTCCATCCATCTTGCTCTGATTAATGGGTTAAATTACATCCTCTCCACACCCATTTCTACATACTAGTGTTTTATGGAACCTCTATGCCCCCTAACCTAACGTCAGTTCAATTCTCTTTTTATCATTGAAGTTGCAACGCTCATACTTTGTTTTACTCTAAAGTCTTATCAAATTCAGTATGGATTTCAGCCAATACCATTAACTCATCATTAAAAGAAAAATTCCAATTTCTTATATAAATTACTATCATTATCAAGTATGTATATAAATCAATCATCATTACATTATCACTTTTATCAGATTATTGTTAAGAGAAAAAATTACAAATTCATTATGTCCTATGGTAAAAAAAATGAAATGGTTTACATTCTAGCAAAATAAAAGGATACTGATCGCCAAACAAGTTTCAGTAACTTACATTGAAACCGGAGTTGGCTGCATAGAAACCTTTTCAGCCTGCAACCATATTAAAATGGAACACAAAATTAGCATCTACCAGACCAGACCCATCAACAACGTTAACGAGTAAGCTAAAATCAAGCCACTCATGATAACCTAAAGAGAAAACTTTAAACATAGAGAAGGATGCCAATTTCAGACTTTAATATAGGAAGCCAATTTTAAAACACATAACAAGTTTCAGAGATAGTAAAAAAAAATAGAAAGAGAAGGCCAAAAAAATATGTTGGCCCAATTGGATCAACAGAATGGAATACTCATTCAAGACTTATAGAGAAGGTAAAGAAAGGACAGATATCAAATGGAGGGTTCATAGTTATGGAAAGCTGAATAGAGCTACAAAGGGAGGGAAATTAGTAGCCCAATAACTTTATTAGAAGTTAAAAGTAGGACAAATTGAAAAAATATGGAAAGGTCTTATAATAAAAAACCTAATCTATCAAACAATATAAAATAAATAGAATAAAGCTTTACTACTGAGTCGAAAAGAACACGTTCCAAGCCCCAGT
>CAOJBK011120234.1:0-10443 GCA_948294925.1 Codiaeum variegatum | reverse complement strand
AATGCTTCGCCTAGAAGCCCAGCGACATACCAGACTTGATCCAAGAATCGTCATTCACAAGACTTCAACCTATCCAGACTGCAAGTCTGTCAAACAGAAGCTCAGGTATATGAAGCTGACCCAGTCCATTCTAATCAAGGAAGATCTAAACAACTCTCTCATAACTTCATCGATCCTATCAACTACCTATCTTGGTTGGCTAACATCGTCCCAATACCAAAGAAAGGTGAGAAAGTTATAATGTGTATAGATTATTAGGATCTAAACAAACCATGCCCTAATGATGATTTTTTGCTACCCCATATAGACCTTTTAGCTGATACACTAGCTAGTTCAGAGATGGTTTCCTTAACCAATCTGGTCGTAGGGTACAATCAAATCCTAGTTCACCCTCCTAATAAGGAAAAGAAAGTCTTTATCATAGAATAGGGTACTTAATACTACAGAGTAACGCCATTTGGGTTGAAAAATGCTGAAGCCACCTACCAGAGGATGGCTACCACAGTCTTCCACGACATGATGCATAAAGAGGTAGAGGTATATGTTGATGACATGGCCATTAAAGGTGCTATTGTTGAATAGCATCTGTAAGTACTGGAGAAGTTCTTCCTTAGACTTTGATAGTACAATCTCAAACTAAACTCCAATAAATGCATATTTAAAGCCTCATCTGGTGTGTTCCTCAGTCGCATGGTAAGCAAAAAGGGGATTGAAGTCTATCCAGCCAAATCCAAAGCTATTCTTAACATCTCGCCTCCTAAAACTAAAAAGGAGATAAAAGGCTTTCTAGGTTGCCTCCAGTTTATCAGTTGGTTCACCCACCAGTTAGCAGAACCTTATGGACTAATATCCAACCTATTGATGAAAAAATCCTCCAAATAGTGGAACGAGGAATGCCAAAGGGCTTTTGAATAAATCAAGAAGTATCTGTTGAATTTGCTAGTCTTATAACCTCCTAGGCCTCGGCAACTACTACTACTTTACTTAACTGTCACCAATGAAGCCTTGAGGGAAATACTGGCACAAAATGCCTTGGATTCCTACAAAGAGAATTTCATCTATTACTTAAGCAAGAGAATGTTGGCTTACAAGCTCAAGAATAGTTACATTGAGAAGCTTTGCTTAGCTCTAGTATGGGTCTATCATAAATTAAGGCATTATCTGAGGGTATACATCTCACACGTCCTCATATACCAAAGTCCATTGAAATGTCTCATAGGGAAGCATGTCCTAGACAATAAAATGGCTAGATGAATTGTAGTCCTAGTAGCCTAAGATCTCAAATACATTCAAAGGAAAGCCATTAAGCTTAGTGTCATCGCCAATCAACTGGTTATTGCCCCAACCATTAATCATTAGGAAGAACCTAAGTTTCCTAATGAAGAAATCCTATTCCTTCAAAATGAAATATGGAAAATGTACTTTGATAGAGCCTTCAATCACAAAGGTTATGGTGCCGAAATGGTATTCCTTACGCCTATCGGTGAGAGCTTACCTCTGACAGTCAAACTGGACTTTGAGGTAACCAACAATGAAACCAGGTATGAAGCATGTGTATTTAGCTTAGAATTAGTTCTTTATATTGGCATCAAAAACTTGAAAGTCTATAGTGACTCTAATTTCAATGTCTCCCAAGCCTTGGGAAAATTGGAAATCAAATAGGAGCGATTGGTTCCTTACCAGAAGCGCCTCGAAGAGTTGGCCACAACTTTAACATCTTATCCTTCCATTATCTTCCAAGAAATCAGATTAGGTTTGCCGATGTAGTAACAAGCCTTGCATCCATGATAGAAATATGTGATGGGTTCATTATTCATCCAATTTTGATAAGCATCAAGCTCTAACCAAACTTCCAAACTCATTGCATGAATATCTAAGAAGTCAAAGAAAAACCTTAGTACCAGGAAATTTACATCTACCTCATTAAAGGAGAATACCTTAAAGGTGCCTCTAAATCATAAAGGAGAACTATAAGGCAACATGCCAATAGATACATCCCTAGAGGTAACATGTTATATAAGAAAACTTGAAATGGCATTCACCTTATATGCTTCTCAGACAAAGAGGCCAACAAAATCATGGAAGAAATCCATAGTGGGATAAATGGCACCCACATGAATGGTTAGGCATTATCTTAAAAAATCATGAACCAAGACTATTACTGGTTAACCATGTATGGAGACTGTGCATGGTTTGCCCAAAGGTTCCCAAAATGTTAAGAATATGTAAAGCTCTAGAAGTTTCCCTCTTCGCCTCTCAATCCAATCTCTATACTTTGGCCCTTTGCTATTTGGAGAATCGATGTCATTGGAAAGATTTCACCAAAATCGTCGGGCGGCCATTAATACATCTTAGTAGCCGTTGACTACTTCACCAAATGGGTTGAAGCTGCCCCTTACCAAGTCCTGGATTTAAGGAAGGTAGCTTAATTCATTAAAACAAACATCATCACAAGGTATGGTATCCTATATAAGATCATTTCAGATGATGGCTCACATTTTCAAAAAAAAGTGTTCACTCCTAAAAAAAGGAAAAGATCGAACATCACAGGTCTTCCCCATACAAACCTCAAACTAATAGCGCAGTTGAGGCTGTCAATAAAGCATTGAAGAATATGCTTTAGAAGATGATCAATAATAAAAAAAGGTTGTCACCTACACTTGCCAAGCACCCGCCTTAGATATAGACCTATATACAAATTAGCTACCAGAGCTACACCATATTCACTAGTCTATAGAATGGAAGCAGTCCTCCCCATAGAGTTGAAAATACAAACAGCGAGAGTTCTTCAAGAAGCTCAAATCTCTGAAATTGACTAGAAACATGATTACTATGAACAACTTAACATAATCGATGAGAAAAGGCTCGAAGCACTTCTCCATGCTCAGAACTATGATATCAAACTTACAAAGCATTTCAACAAACGAGTTCAAAGTTGCGATCTTCAGGAAGGTGACCCAGTACTTAAAGAAATCAGATAATTTATGCAAGACGATCGAGGAAAATTCAGACCTCCTTAGAGTGGACCATACATAATCAAGAAGATCATGTTAGGTGAAGGCGTCATTCTAATGGACGTCGAAGACAACGAGTTAAGTCATCTGATAAACCTCGACCAGCTCAAGAAGTACTTCATATAGTGTTCTTATTATATGAGCATGCATTCAGGAATCATCATTTTTGTAACAAGAACTACGTGGACCTGATTCTCCAAAATATCATGTACTTTATTTTTCAATATCAATTATAAGGAGATACATAGGTAACCTTTATGAGTATGGTCCAAAGTATTTACTAAAATCAATGTTTCATTCTCATTTGGGCTCTTTAACATTGCATGCAAGAGTTAAATGAACAAATAAAATAAAAAAAACAACTAAATTCGCTAAGCCAAAAACCCAAATGGGCATTTTAGGTAATATTTAGGGTACAACCTACTAGATTGAAAATTGAAAATGTAGTCTAGGCAATTCGCTAACTTGAAAACCCAAAAAGGGCAGCTTAGGCAAAAGTAAGAGCTTAATAAAATTTAAAAAATATGTTTTATTGAGGTCTTATTCATCTTTTGGAACATCCAAAGAAAGATATTTGAGACAGAAATCAAAGAAATACAAATAAAAAATCAAACAAAAAGTCTTTTTTTTTATAAAGTCTAGGACTCAGATTCAACCCTCAATCTCAATCAGAAGAGCAAACCACTTTGCCTTCTCTTTTTGCCAACAGGCCTCAATCCACCACTCGAGGGACTCTCGAGGTTTGCCATAGTCATCACCTAGGATTACCATTGCCCTCGTGAAGTCTCGAATCCAACGAGAGAGAACAACTCTAGCCACTCGATCATTTACTAAGTTTGCTTCAAATAATGGACCATCTAGGAGTACATCCTTATCATGTCTCATTTGACGAAGGACTCGAGTAGCCTAATACTAGGTCATATACTTGAAACAAAGCAAATACACATGCTTGCACCTATGACTCTTTAATATGAATTGCTTAATGGTATACCAGTCAGGCTTCCAAAGCAGATCTGTAGAACTCAACTGCATTAGCCAATCCATCTCAGAGTCAAAATGGATAGCAAAATTTTAAGAATGGTACCAAAATGTAGAATAATTAGGTCTCTTAGGTCCAAGAACTATCTTGAGATTGTCTCTCAGCCAAATCTGACAGGAATACACAAATCAAAGATAGCCTCAGTAGTGTCTCAGCCAAAATCATTGCCACAATTGACTTACCTTCACCCATCTAGGGTATTAGCTCAACTACTTTCACATTTCACCATCCAACCGAACCCACAAAAATATAATTGCCAGTAAGTCCAAAAGCATAAGGCTTCAATCTCTGGGCTGGGCACTCCTGGTCCTTTGAATTAGTCCAAAAAATCTCAGCCAAAGCATGTGAGCCAATTTTCATATGTGTATTTATAGTGGCATGGAAATTGAGGCAAAAAATAATAGAGTTTGGAGGGTTGAACATGTGAGCCAGGGCATAGACTCATGCGCTAGGCCCAAACGCATGCATTTGTTGCTAAATGCATGTGTTTGGCTGCCACGCATGGGTCTGCTCATGCGCCAACCTGACCCATCGTGACTATTCATTTTGACCCAACCTGATTCCATTTTTCCTCAATTTTTAGCGAAAATATTTTTTAAGATTGAATATTTCGAACAGAATTGTTTCTTAAAAGAAGAAAATCACAAAACAAAATTGAAAGTTTTTTGAATTTTCATAAAATAAATAAAGTTCAAAATACAACATTTTTTTACAAAGCCCACAATAGGGGCCTTACAAAGTCAATCATACATCATCATGCATCATCCTCTTCTTCCCCATCCTCAGTCTCGACGTGTGGGCTACACCTTCTGACAACCCTCGGTTGTCTTTGGCTCTACAAAATGCTCAACTCTGAGATAGTAGTACTCAGACAATACAATGTCTGTTAATGAATATCAATGCCCTGGATGTAAAAAGGGTCAAGAACCTATAAGAACAAGTAGAAGTCAGAAGTTGTCAATAGAAAAATAGATGATGAAAGGTTGAAAATTTACCATGTCAGGAACCTTGGACAAATCAACTTGAGATATGCCTGACTAAAGCCATAATCCATATGATGGATCTGGTTCACACCTATTGCATCCGTATAGGAGATGTGATCAATGGAGTTTAGAAGCAAAGCCCTCGACTAGCTAGTGCTAGCAAGAATGTTGGACGTGGAAGCACGCATGTCCGAAGAAGCAGAACTATGATGGGGTACAGCTTGAGGGGTAGGACGACCACTCTGACCACGAGACATCCGCCTCAGAGCAGTAGCGGTAGTCACTGCCAGAGCCTAAACCTAACCAGTATAAAAAAGAGAAGTCTCCCAACCATCAGGCGAGACATTATGAAATTAGGATAAAAGGCATCCTCGATCAGATAGTCCTCCTTGGCTCTCCCTACTCTCTAGTAAACTTAAAAAGGCATTCGTACCTATTTTGTGCTTAATTTAATATATTTTTCTCAAATATTTGAGTTTATTTTTATCCCAAAAATTGCATTTAATGTGTTTGTTGAGTGTATTTTAGAGAAAGTTATGAATTTGTGCAAAACGGAGTAATTTGATTGAAAGACGGAGTTCTTAAGCTAACAGATTTAAAGGGAGCAATTTTTGGAGACTTTTGGAGTTTTTTTTTTGGCACGGGCCATACCACTTTCTGAATGAATGTTTCTGCATCCACAAAGGTCATGTCGACGCGACGGAAATATGAAAGCTTTGAAACTTTAGAGTATTTTAAGCATAACTTAAGCTACAAATGTCCAATTGAGGTACGTAATGTACCATTGGAATGCTAAGAGAAAGATCTATAACTTTTATGAAAATTACAAAGTCTAAACCCAACGTTTTCTGGCCTTAAATCACCTTGAAATCCATACATTTTACTAGTGCAATTTTTATTACGAATTTTGAGTTATTTATTTCCTATTTTGATTAGAATTCTTGTCCAACTCAATTTAGGAACTTTTAAGAGGTTTCTACTCAAGTTTTACCCTAGCCCTTAAGGATACACTATATAAAGGGTTTTAAAGCTTATTTTTTAGTGAAAAAGAGGGAGATTCTTAGCCGTGCAAAATAGACAATTTAGAGATAAAATCTCTGGTTTTTAGGGTTTAAACCTAATTCCTTCTTAGATTTCATAATACCTTCATATAATTAGTTAATTTTCATTAAATTTTTAGATTGTAACCAAGAATGAAGTTGAATTTCTCCAAGGATATTAGGATTTTCTGCACTTTGAGATTTTTAATCTTAACTCCTTTATTTGAATTTTCTTTGGGTAATCTTTGTGTTAAGAGATTAAGCATGATTTTCATTGATTTCATTGTTAATTTGTTGAGTTTTAAAACAACCATAAGTTAAATTTCCATTGTCTAGATATTGAAGCATGAAGTAGTCTTGATATGAATGATGGTAATTGAATTGAATTAATGATTATAAACAATTGCTGGATCGCCAATTTGTTTAAGTTAGGGTTTGGATGATGGAGTGAGAGTGGAAATCTTAACTTGGAACTATTTAATTGAGATTCTAAAATGAATTAAGAATATAAATTTTAGTCTTAAATCATTTGATTGATGCATGTTTTCTTTAGATTACTTCTATGAATGTAGTAGCTAGTAGAATAAGGTCTAATTGAATGATTGCATTAAAAATTAGATAGTTTAACATAATTTATTGATCCAATTACTTGAAAACATAGAGGATGGACTATGAATTGCAAAGATCTCTAGACTCATTCATAATATTACATTTATACATCTTTATTTCTTTCTTTAGTTTAATTGTTTGCTTTAAATTTACAAAATCCAAAATTCCTTTTTACTTTTAATTGCACTTTGTGAAACAAATTAATAAGCCGACATGAGTTCCGTGGGAGAATAAGACCTTGGGTTCTCATCTTGTGCTACGATACCTGTATACTTGCAATCGCTATTTGTTAGTATATTTTAGGGCGAACATGTTTTTGGTGTCGTTGCTGGGGAGCTAGATAGGAATTGTTTATTTATTTTTTATGAATATATTTAATTTTAGTTTGTTGCTTTTATTTTATTTCTATTTCTTTTTCATATTTTACGAACGGAAGAAGATCTCTCGAAGAAGATATTCTTCCTTTTGTTGATAACGTGCACAGGAACTAAGTAGTAGCTAATCCACCAAGAATCACGGGTGACTAAAGGAGACTTATGAAAGAGTTTGCTAAGCCGGTCATTGGTATCACTACATCTTACATCTATTTGGACACGACATCTAGGAATTATCAGCTAAAATCAATTCATTACAATATGTTATTATCATTTTATGGAGTATCAAACAAAGATCCTTTGAACTTTATTAGAGATTTTTACTCAGTTTTTAAGACCATACCTCTTCAAGGTCTGACTGAAGATCAATTAAGAATGAGGTATTTCCCTTACACCTTAAAGGATTCTATAAAGACATGGTTAATGACAATGCCTCTGAATTCTCTGACCACATGGGAGGAAGTTCATGGAAAAATTTATTCCCATAAAAAAACTACTGAATTGAGGACTAAGATTGCTACATTCTCTCAGATGGAAGGAGAACCTTTCCGTGAGGCATGGAAATTATTTAAGATGCTTCAATCCAATGCCTACACCATCACTATCCTTTAAAACTGCTGAATTAATTCTTTTATGATGGACTTAGTTATCAAAACCAAAGGATAGTAGACATTGCAGCTAGAAGATCTATGAGTGAGGTGACTCCTGATGAGGCTTATCGGCTATTTGAGATGCTTGGAACAAATTCCCAAGAAAAGAGTATGAGGGGTAGGCAAGATGTGATTCATGATGTTTCACACAGTAATGACATGGTAACATAAATAGTTGAACTCACTCACCAAGTTGAGATGCTGAAAAGGAATGGAAATTCACCCGCTCATGCTCAACAAGTGTGTGGGGTATATGGAGTCTTTGAACATGGTGCTAATGTTTGTCCTTTTGGTTGTGATCATGTTTCAAGTGAGCTAGAGGAAGCTCAAGTCCTAGATGGATTCCAACCAAGGGTTCAAAATAATCCTTATTCCAATTCATATAATCCAGGTTAGAGAAATCATTCTAATTTTGATTGGACAAACAATAATTAACCACAATAATTTCAACAACACTAAGGTGAGTTTTCTAATTTTGGACAAAGGTTATCTACTTTAGAAACTAGCTTAAACGCCTTTATTCAAGCTAGTACACAATATCAAGAGGCCACTAATAGAATATTGGACTCACTTGAGGCTTCGGTAAGGAGAATTGAGACTTAAGTTAGCCAAGTGGCCATCTAATTGCAAGTAAATCAAAGGGGTAAGTTACTTAGCCAACATGAGCAGGCTAATGCTATTTTTGTCATTCGATGGGATCATGATGAGAAAAAAGAGGTAATTATAGAGGTTGAGGTTGATAAAGTGGAAAAGTTGGCTAAGAAAAAGGAGGAGTGCATAGATTCAAAATTTCAGCAATCAAAGTATGCACCTCCTATTCCGTTTCCTGCACGTTTGATGTAAAGATAGCTAGACACCCATCTAGGTAAGATTATTGATCTTTTTAAGTAATAACATATAAATATGCCTTTTGTTAGATCTTTGATGCAGATGCCTAAGTATGTGAAAGTATTAGAGGAGCTGCTTGAGAAGAAAGAGAAGTTGGAGGAGGTGTCCATAATGCAACTATCTGAGGAGAGCTCTTGCAATATTACTAAGCTACCTTAAAAGCTTAATGATCCAAGGAGTTTTACTTTTTCTTATTTCTTAGGTAGTTTAAATATTGAGAAAGCATTAGCTGATTTAGGGGCAAGTGTAAGTATTATGCCCCTAGAAGTTTTTAAGGCCTTAGGTTTAGGAGAACCTAAACCAACATCTCACAATTGAGTTAGCTGATAAATCTATTATTCACCTGAAAGGAGTAATTGAGGATGTGTTGGTTAAGGTTGAAAATTTTTATTTTTCCTGTTGATTTTGTTGTAGTTGAAATGGATGAGATTGTTGAGAACTCACTTTTCTTAGGGAGACAATTTCTAGAAACTACTAGAGCTATCATAGATGTACATGAGGTCAAATTGACCCTAAAAGTGGTTAATGATCATATACTTTTCAATTACCCGAAACTCATGCACACATTATTGCACATCAAGAGGTTAAATTGTGTGAAACCATTGTTAACTCTAAGATGTTGAATGATAAAATTGATATGGTAAATAATGTTTCTTTTAAGAATTTTGCCTTCAATTGAGGTGGAGAATGAACCAGCTTAAGAGTTAGTAAACATACCAAGTCTTGAAGGTAAGAATGGATGCCAAAGCAAAAGAAAACAAAAAAGGGGCAAGAAAGATACGAAAAAGAGGAAAAAATTAATGAAAAAGGTAATCTTGTTTGGTTACCTAAGATTGTTATTTATTCTTGCTTGAAAATTTTGAAAGAATACTGGAATGGTACCCATGGAATGTCTTGTTTCAAATGTACCAAATTTAAGTTTCGTGGTGAGAGGTTTAAGGCCTCTGACGTAGGTTAATCCTATCTCAATGTCCAGCTAAGACGACATTAAAGAAGCACTGGGTGGGAGGCAACCCACTGATATAAATTATTTTCTAGATTATTTTTCTTTTGATTTTGTGTTTTTAGCTCAGTTTTCAAGAGATGATGCACGGGTATGGTTGTCTTTAGTTGTGAATTTGTAGTTATTTATGGAGTTTAAGGAGCCAGATTGGATATTCAAGTGTGTGGTAAGTTAAATTTGAGAAGAGGAAATTTCGGCTTAGAAATTTCATAGTTACAGTAAGTGGCATGGGGTAGTCATATAGGCACGAGGGCATGCCAAACTAAATTTGCCCCATGTGGCTTACTATTTGAAATGAAGAATTTATGGACTTAGAAATAGAGATATGTATGGGCCTAGTTGTAGTGGGCGTGGGACCATGCCAAAAAAATTTGCTTCATGCTTATCTCTATTTGAAATTGAAAAATCAGAACAGGTTATTTGATAAACGCACGCCCCCATGTGCGATTAAATTGCCCCGTGCACCTCAGTCTAAAAATGTGCTTTCAGTCTTATTCTTAAACATAAAATTTTGCAATCATAAACACTCTCACACATTCCCAATTTCATAAGGACACTCATAAATCCTAAAATTTATAATTATTGTTCTTCTTTTCTCTCTAATCTTTGCTTGTGGATTGATCATCAACACACACACACACATTATTTGTATAATCATCAAGAAATTTTTCAAGATATTAAAAGACAACAAAGGTAAGTGTTTCTTTTTCCCTTCTTTTTGTTTTTTTTTTTCAATACATTAGGGACAATGTGTGAAATAAGTGTGAGGGGAAAAAGCTTGTCTTATTTTTCTTTATTAACTTAAGTTGCCGATTAGTTTGAACTCAAGTAAAAATAAGTTTT
>CAOJBK011120101.1:0-13571 GCA_948294925.1 Codiaeum variegatum | reverse complement strand
GAGCTCCTGCTACTTCAATGGGAGTGTTGAAATTTAACCTTCTGTTCGATGCAGGTGGGTCATTGCCAACCTGGGCTGGTGGGTTAGGTGTTGGATTCAACTGGAGTTGTGGAAGTAAAGGGATAAGGTTGGTGACTAGACTTTGTAACGTAGCCACTAAATCTGGGGTTGGGAGGGACTGCATGGGCTGTGAAGCTGGTGTTGAAGGGCTTGGTACTTGATGCTGCCCCATGAAACTCTAGAGAGTTTACAGGGAAGTGGCTAGATTGATCCAGGCCGCTACTGGAATCTGATTGGCTGTGGGTGTGTTGGTTGTTTGATTTGTATTGGTGGGTGAGGACTATCCTCCACATCGTTGGTAGGTTCCATTTTGAGAGCTTTAATGCAGGTTTTGAAAATGATTTAATTAGGAAACTCTGTGTTTTCCATAGACTGCGCCAAATGATACGTGATTGATCTTCACGTAGTTAGAGTGAGAGTTTTTTAATTTGATATGAACCACCTGCAAGACAAAGAAAAGGTCAAGGGTGGCCGGGCGTGTGTCCGGTGTAAACCCTCCGACGGTTAAGTCAGTAATCTCTATGAAGATAACAGCTCTCAAAGATGAAAAATATAACTTTTCATGTCTCAGGATAAACTTACTTGTATGAGATAATTAATGGTGTATTTATAGAGTTGAACCCACTATAGTTAACTTACTACATTTCAAACAATGCTTAAGAATATGCATTCATTATCAGAAAATTATTTTATTTTTTAATTTTTATCTATAATTTTACTAATTTTTTAACACCAAAAAAATATTTTTTAAAAAAATAAAAAACACAATTATTTTTCTTTGGAATAGTCTCTTATTATATTTGAAAAATTAAAAATTTTATTTTTTTTTATTTATAAAAGAAAAGTGTGTAAAACTATGTAAAATAACTTTTTATTCTTTAGTTATAATTTGGAAAGTTTTATTTTATTTTTTCTAAAAAAAGCTGATTTAAATACCTTTTTTTTTGAAAATTTTTCTAAATAATTAACCAAATTTCACAAATTAACAAATTTTACGTTTCTTTTAATCCCATTGAAGAATACAATACTATAATTTCCAAAATTAAAAGACAGGTCATTCAAAAGTTTTATTTCATTTTTTTTTGAAATAAATATTCATTCATTAAAAATAATAAGGGAAAAGTATAAAAAAGAGTCTTGTAGTTAACGCATTTGTAATTTAGAGTCTGAAATTTTTTATAATAACTTAGAATATGCGATTCAATTTGTTAGTAAAATAGGATCTCCGTCCATTTTCATCCAATGTGGTGCTGACGTGTCGTACACCTGTAAGAGGAAAATTGACGCGATGTCAGTGCCACATAGGATGAAAATAAATGAAAATCTTATTTTGCTAGCAAATTGAACCACAAATTTTAAATTATTATAAAATATTTCACAGATCTTAAATTATAAATGGATTAAATAACAATACCATTTTTTGTATTTTGTCCAAATAACGATCATATAACATCACATTTAGGATGAACACAAAAGAGCTATTGACCAAATAGGCTGACAAAGAACAAGAAGCTTTAGCTAGCAAATGAGCTATCTCATTTGCATATTGCATAAGGTCATCCCCAACATGATTGTATTTTAGTTTTAAATTGCTATTTTGGAGCTGAAGGAGTTTTTAAACAGTAAAACTCCATATATGAAATTAACTATTCACTGTTGCTTTTTATTTTAGAATTTTTTTATTACTATTTGATTATCTTTTTTTGTTTTTGAAAAACCCTTAAATAATTCTGAAAAAAATAAAATATAAAAGAGATTTATTAAAATAAATATACAAAATGAATTTCGATGTAAAAAGTGGAATTTTAAGTTGGAGATGAATTTACCGTATAAATTGTATTTTAGTGTAAATATAATTGCATCCTAATATTTTATATTGGAAATGTTCTAATATAATAAAATTGATAGAAACAAAAGAAAACAGACATTGTTTTAAATTGACATGAACTCATCCATTATAATTTGACCATTCTTCATGAGGCACTTTATTTATTTATTTTAAAATTTTTAATTATTATTTTTTGATTAATTAGGATTTTTATTAGCCATCTATTAAGTATTTTAGTTATTTTTTTTGTATAGTTAGAATTATTGTTTAATAAGTATTTTAATTAGTTTTCTTGTTTAGATATAATTTTTGTTTAGCAAGTTAAGTATTCATAAATAATTAGTATTGTAACAACTTGAGTACAACTTTTATCAAATTATAATCAATTAAAACTCTAGTAATTTTACTATAATCTATTTGAGATTGTTTATGTTTTTGGATTGAAATGTTTTATTTGGATATTTATTCATTTGATACTCTTTACACGTTACATGATGCGTCATGTGGTATTAGAACCGGAGTTCACCCAATCAATTGACGCATGATAATGGTGGTAGCCAATCCTATGACATAGTTCAGGGATTAATAACTGTTTGGAGAGCAATTGAAGAATATAAATTTTCAACTTATAATATTGGACAACAATCGACAGAATTTGCTAAATAAAAATAAATAGGAGACCTATTGGATCTCATAATCAATATGTTCATAAAGGTATTCCTAATTTTAGATGATGATATTTTATGAGAAAGATTTTGTGAAGTGGTTATTAGATTTTGAGATATATTTTAATTATCATGATATTCATGGAATAGAAAAGGTTAGAATTGCTTTTATGAAATTAATAGATGATGTTTTAGAATGATAGGTTAATTATCAAAAGGGATATTGTAAAATTCATTCATAGACAAAGATGAAGAAATTATTAGTTGATGAAATTTATCTTGCTTATATTATGTGCTTTATGATTTGGATAAAAATATACAAAATATTATATGCAGTTAGATAATTTTTCTCATATTAATTCTATAAATCTTTGCGGGAAAATTTCTACTAATAACAATGTTGGGATTATTCAAGATCATTGTGGTGAAATTCAACCCAAGAGGAATGAAATTTTTAGTTATGAAGCAATTGAATTTAGGAGCTTGGATTTTATTGATGATCAAGATAATTTAATAATTGAGACTTGTGAATTTAATCATAATTAAGAAGTTGAAGTCAATAATATATGCAAAATCTACAAGTTGAAACATTCATCATGAAAGAATTAATACTGGTGGAGGCAGGGGCGAGCAAAATTGAACCGAAATTGAAAACCAAACCGAACCAAAATTATTATTTTGATTCTATTTTTCAGTTCTAATTTTTTAAAACAAAAATTATTTTGGTTCGATTTGGAAAAAAAATTTGGTTTCAAACTGAACCAAAATTTTATTATTATATAATAAAAATAAAATTATTTATAATTTTTAAAAAATTATTCGGATAAATTACTAATATTTGTATTACATTTCTATTTAATATCTTAATAATTCTATAAATAATAATATTTGGATATAAAATCTATAATTTTTATTAAGATATTACATAATTATACAAAAAAATATTAATATTAAAAAATATTTCAATTGTTCAGTTTAAAACTGAACTGATGCATATTAAATTTTGGTTTGGTTCAATTTGTTTAAATATTAGATTTTTTATTTTCGATTTATTCGGTTTGATTTTGAACCGAACCGACCGAATGCTCAGCCCTAGGTGGAGGTTAAATTAATTGCAAAGGAATAATGATTTGAGAATCTTGGATTAGAGATAATTGAAAGGGATATAGGAAGAAATAATTATATTAATTTTATTGGGATTAATAATTATTATTCTATTCCATGTTAGTTGAACTTTCAAGTAAAATTGTTATCCATTATTTCTCATAAGCTAACCACAAACTAGTGTTCGAGTTTTCTCAAAATAAGAGTGAATGATGCAAATATTCATTTGTTAATTTTGAAAGAAAAATTGTGAATGGATCATTAAAAGTGAATAAGATTCTAGTGGATGTGCATGAATACTTAAAAAATTTATTTGGAAGTAATAATATTGTCAATATGAGAGATTAGTTGTTTTAATGGTTAGTCATTATTTTTGGGTAACTAATGCACTAAGCGCGTTTATGAATAAAAAGTTTTAACTACTCATTGATTGTGTATTGAAATTTTCCAGTCGATGAATCAAACCTTTGAAGTATTCTAAATATTTATTTATTTGGCATGAGAGATTTCAAATTCAAACAGTAAACTCCAGAATAAATTTTCTTAAAGTGGAGATGTATGACAAGGCATTTTATTTATTTTCTTTTAATTGTTTTCTCAGTTAATTAGAATTTTTAATTAATCTTTCTAATCTATTAAGTATTTTAGTTATTTTCTTTGTTTGGTTAGAATTCTTATTTAATAAATATTTTAATTAGTTTTATTATTTAAATAGTGATGAGACTGAACCCAATCAATAATATTAAATCCTTAAGGCAATGCTGAGTCTGAATCCAATGGGCTTTGGTTTAAGGCCTTATAATTAGAGAAAGACTGGTTATATGGGGGCCAAACAGGTTGCCTAGAAATGGCCCTCCGACGGTCAAGTTAGTGAATGACTATGGAGAATATTTTCCCTTAAGTGTGTTCTTGAGTTACGGAGAGAAAGAAAAAGAAGAAGCTCAATCTCACTTGTCCCTTGAATGTGGAGGGCTTTATATAGGGCTTCCTGGTACGATTTTATTAGTGATCAAACGACTAGGGATGTTCCTTAGTGAGCAAAGATATCATTGGATCAAAGGAGATAGTATTGGGGCTAAAATGGCTGGCGGTGATTGATCCACCGCCTTGAATACACTCATTTATCTATATTTGCCAATGTCCTGGAGTGGTTAGGTGTAGAGGGAGCAGCTCCATGATGGGTGTGTATTACGTCAAAGTGCGTGCTCCTGCAATAGTACTGTAACGGTTGAGTTTGTTTATCCTCTTTCTCAAGACCAAATCCATGTTGCTTCTAAGATATCCGTGGTCCAGGACTCATGATACGGGGACTTACTTCCAAATATAGTAGTCTTCTTGGTTCCTAGATCCACTCGGACGAGCTTAGGTCTCTCGATGAAAAGTTCATCTACTGGTATGGGCCTTCCTTTTGGATATGGGTCTAACTCAATTGAGCTATATGATTAGTCAGACCCCTATTAGTTGCCCCCCTATTTCCTAGGAAGCACGTCTGGGCTTCTCTGGGAATAGTGTATCCGCGTAAGGCCTCCGTAGAGGAAGTCCAGTTGTTAGTCGTCAAGTCAACCCCTAACATGTTCTGTTGGGGCCATCTGCCCCAATGTCTCTTCAATCACTTCTCTGATACGTTACATTCCATCGAAGAACGTTTCCCCAATTAAGTGCACGATAACCATTTCTGCTTTCTCAGACATGATTACTCATAATAATCATCACAATTTATTTCAATCATTAAAATCCGTCATTCTGATTAGTAAGGAGGGGGATACGAAGTCCCCTGAGAACACGTGTCTCCCCTTCTAAATCATTCTATGGCCTATAAATACCCCTTTCTTTAGCCTTTTTCTTCCTTACATATTTCTCCTTACTGTTACTCTGCTAAAATCTCCTCGGAACTTTCTTCTTTCATTTTCTGCATTTACATTCCTCTATCTTTAACTTTACATTGGCCACTAATCAACAACCACAATAAATTGCTGAATAACAAGCTTAAAAGAGCAAGGCCCAATCTAAGAAAAGGGGCAGAGATGCTGAGGCAGCCACTACTTTTAAGCCTGCTGAGACAGAAGTGGAAAAAATTGAACCTGCCAAGAAGAGAAAGAGGGCTCCCTCTGTTAGGGACACTTTCTCCAATGATGAAGACTATAAGGGGGTCCCCAATAACTATTGGCAGGATCTTACCCCCCCTACTTACTGAGGAGTGGGGATCATTTAAGAGAAATCACACCAACACTCTCCACAGATCACCTTATGCCTTAGCTTGCCCAAACCATACCACAAAGTCTACATCCCATAGCTGATATGGAATTGCCCAAAGACAACTGACATTATATGGTATTTTTTGGTCAGTTTAAGAATAGGGTTGTCCCCCCTACCTTTCCTTTCTTTATTGACTATTTCAAGCAGTTCAAGTTGAACCCTCTTATGGTGACCCCCAACACCATCTGAGACATGCATTGCTTTGAGCTACTATGATACACCTTGGGATGCTTGGATGCAAGGCTGTTATGTATTAAATGTTCTTCTGGACTGAATCGGTAACCGACACTCTGGAGATGTATATATCGATTCGTCACCCTAGGAGGGGTCTATTCTGGGGAAATATAGATAAGATGAAGCCCTAAAAGGATTCCTTTGCTTCAATCAACTTCATTCCAGAGGGGAGTCATCTGCCTGCTAGGTTTAGGTTCCTTAGGGACTTTAAACACCCCAAAAAGAAGGTGAAACTGAATGTCCCTGATTGGCCTACTGACCTAAATGGGGAAAAGGAATTGTATGAGAACCACTACATGTGCCTTAGGGTGATCATCCAACATAAGGTGTAATACGATCAAACAAGGTTGCTTAAGAGTAGTTTTTTGCTTAAATTAGATATGTCTCCTACTTTTGTGGAGACACTACAGACAATAGCAGGTAGGCTTATTTCAAACTTTCTTTATTTTATGTTCTGAATTATTTTGTTGCTAACCCTTATTCTCTTTTCAATACAGTCCCCATCAAGGATGAGCCAAATTAGTGCAAGGATTTTTTCAATAGACTTTCGGCCTCAATGCCATATCCTCCCCTTCATATTGACAACCCCATCTCTATCCAGGACTTCATAATAAGACAATTGCGACTGCAAACCAGGGAGGAAATGTTGAATTCCTTGACTTTTCATTCCCCAGCGAGGGTGCTATATCACACCCTCTACAGCTTTGCAGGAAAGGAAGAATGAAGCGAAGCTAACAACTTATTTACTGAGTGGGAAAGGATTTAAGCTATGGAAGCTCCTCCTCCTCCCGTTCTAGCCACGATGTCTGAAGCTGCTATAATTTGTCTCAACTGGCCAACCAGCATAGTTTGCACCCCCAAAGCCTTCTCAACGTAGGCATTTGCCCTTCAACGCTCCCAAGGCTAAGATGTCCGTGAGTATTGTAGCTGGGCCATCCTCAACGGGACTTGACTATACCACCTTTGACCTTTCCTTTGGGTTTAAGGAGACTCATAAATAAGATACTATAGACGAACACGTTAACCTTAGGTTCAAAGAGTTAATTAGAGAGTGTGAAGTACTTTAAGATGGCTATCTAGCATCCATCAGATTTCTTGAGTAGACTTACCCTAAAAAGGATCAGTTTTGGCACTCAATGGACCTTTTGCAGGAGGGGATAGTAAAATTCTTAGATGATGATATGAGTGTGATCTAGGCTACGGGCTTCCTTAGGACTTACCAAGTGGCTCCTATAAGGAAATCTCCCTAAGGAATGGAATCTAAATGTCCCCTAGGTGAGACACCCCCTTCTTCTCTCCCTTAATCGGGCCCGTTAGGCTCTAGCAACCTTTTCCCATATCCATCTCCCCTCCTCCAATTGGACCCGAGAATTATTTCTTTCATTGCAAGCTAAGATTTGACCCTCCGAGCGATACATCCTCCGACTCCTCTTCATATGAATTGGCTTGGATAGCGACAGTTTGGAGGAGGAGGTTCCTTCATGCCATTCTTTTCATACTTCCTCCCCTAATCCTTTACAAGTTATTATCCTATAACTAGGAGGGTGAAATGATCTATTTTGTGACCTCGTCCCCATTTCATAATTCAAAAGACTAAGAGGTTTGCAGGTCCTGATAGTAATGGTATTGTATGATTTTTATTTTAGTTTTGTTTTCCTCTTTGTTTGCTCTGCCATTTTACTAACTTACCTATTTTTGTTTTTCTAAAGGCATTGAGCTTGAGGAGAAGATGGAGTTACCCCTTCTCATGGAAGTGAGTGAAATATTTCCTCCCATCCAGCCCAAGCTTCTTCTATCTAGGGGCTTCAAGTTCCCCTCACTATTTCTCCCTCGGCTACTCTGGATGTGTTGCTAGCTGTCAATCTAGAGGCAACTAAAAAAACTGCCCCTATTGGGGTCCTGATCATACCGTCTGGTCCTCTAGTCTCTCCTATCATCGCTTTTACTACCAAGACAATGTTCTGCCATCTGCCTTCGATGGATGAGTTTCAACGGTTCATGGTAAGGCTTGATCCCTTGGAGGATTCCACTGCCAAGGCCTCTTCTAACCTGCCTATTATTGGATCAGATCTTCTGATCGTCATCACTGAGGAGGTTCACCCATTTGTCCCCATCACTGAAGGGGTGCATACTACCCCAACCAAAATAGAGATCTTTGAGGGCCTTGGTCCCCTTAAAACTGGGGAGACTTTTCTATCAATCCCTCCAGCAGATAAAATCTCTCAAGCTTCATGAGGGACCCCAAAAGCTCTTGGTCCTAACATTGTTTCTCCTAAAGTCATTACTACCATTTCCAGGGATCACATCCTCTTAGCACCTTCTTTAGCATAAAGATTACCCCCAGTGTCCCTGCGTCCACTGTGGGTCCCTACACCCTCACTTTGGGGAACCAGAGTTGGAGTGTTCCACTTCCCCTTTTAGCTTTAAGCTCTTGACTAAGTATAAGTTCTATATTTGTTATGTTGGCTTTTCTTGACAACTCTTTGTATCTTTCCCAAAATTTACCTTCTTATTTGTAAATTTTTATTATAGGAGGCCATTAAGCAATGGGAACGGTTGCAGTCTGACCTTTAAATAGCCCATAAGGAGACGAGGTAAGCCATGACATAGGCTTGGGAGTACCACCATTCCTGAGTGGAGGAACGCAAAAGGCTCAACCAAACGGATGCCGATCTTCACTTAGACAAGGAAGGAGAGAAAATAGCTATTGATGAGGTTGATAAACTTAAGGAGTAAGTGAAGGCTTTAACTATTTTCACCAAGCAATTGGAGGACTCCCTTAAGGTGGAGAGGGACACTATTGATGAGAAAAAAATCCAAACTTGACCGGACCCTTGAGAGGAATCAAAAGTTGGCTCAAGAATATGCCCGAGTTAAGCAGACTTTGGATTTTGAAATTGTTCGGGCTAATGCACTAGAATTTGACTTTCTCCAATCAGATCATTTCCATAGGATGAATTATGCGAACAACACCAAGGTCTTAGCCTTGTCTAAAATTCAAGTTGTTCATCCTGATGTGTTGGAGAAGTTTCCTCCTATGCAAGGGGAATTAGGAGAGGGTCAACAATTCCCTTCTTTAAGCCAGTATATGGAAAGCCTTAATTAAACCCCTGTCAGCCTTTATGCCACAAAAAAAAAGCTCCTCCTCTCCCATCAGGCTATACCTTTGATGTCGAAGACTTCGAGGAAGATGTTCAAGGGGATGAAGCAACTTCCTTCACCGATGTGGTTTCCCCAGATCAGGTAAACTCTTAGGGTAGTCTTTGCCTTCATTGTATATATTCTTTTGTTGTTTTGTATATTTTTTCCTATGTAAATTCCAAAATTTGTATAAACTTGTATTTGTCAGAAATAAAATTAGTCTCATTTTTTCTATCTTTTATTATCTATTGACCGTTTTATACTTGTTAAGTTGATTTTTTCTATCTAATGGGATGTTTCCCTTAGCATTATTTTTTCCATAAGTCCTGCCTTCCTCTTTAAGGAAGGACCTAGCCTTAGCAATAATTATGCCTTCCTCCTTAGGGAAGGACCTTGCCTTAGCAAGGATTTATCCTTCCTCCTTGGGGAAGGACCTTGCCTTGGTAGGGGTTTAGCCTTCCTCCTTGGGGAATGACCTTGACTTGGCAAGGATTTTGCCCTCCTCCTCAGGGAAAGACCTTACCTTATAAAGGATTTTGCCTTCCTCATTGGTGAAAGACATTGCATTAGCAAGGATTTAGCCTTCCTCCTTTGCGAAGGACCTTGCTTTAGCAAGGATTTAGCCTTCCTCCTTGGGGAAGGACCTTGCCTTAGCAAGGATTTTTTTATGGTTATTTTAAAGATAATTTTTTAGAGTAGGGCAGGAACTATTTTCATTCCTTTAATTATTGGTGATACAGCTTGAGATGTTGGACATTTTAGATTTGGGGGATGTCCTCATTATTCATAATTACAAGTGTATAAGTAGTTGGCCCTATTACTTTGGCTATTTTGAATGGACCTTCCCATTTGGGCATAAGCCTACATGTGCCTTCTCTTTTTCTATTTGCTTCAAAACTTCTCATTACTAGATCTCCTTCTTCAAAAACTCTAGCTTTGACCTTCCTGAGTAAGAGGCTGCTTTGTTCTTGTACTTTGTTTTCTTTCATGGGGATTTGTTCTTTTAGCTCTTGTATCAAGTCTAGATCCTCCTCAAAGCATCATTGGTGGCATCTTCACAGTAGCTAACTCTTTCACTTGGCAATCCAATGTCTACAGGGATCACTGCCTCAATGCCATATGTCATATTGAAAGGGGTTTCCCCTGTGGGTTCCTTTGGCCTTGTGTGATAAGCCCATAGAATATGGGAAAGTTCTTTTATCCAGTTCCTTCCATTCCCCTCCAGCCATTCATTTGGGGATGGGAAATAGACAAAAAGTGATGTTTAATGTTTAGTCTAGAGAACAACTCCCTCATCTTCACATTGTTAAACTGCTTTCCGTTATTGCTTATGAGTTGATAAGGATCCCAAATTTGCAAATGATATTCTTCAAGAGAAATTGGATCACATTGTCCGCTGTTATCGTGGCCAGGGCTTCCACTTCAACCTATTTAGTGAAATATTCCACCGCTACCAATAGGAATTTTCTCTGTCTACTTGCCATATAAAAAGAATCGACTATATACATTTCCCATTTAGTAAAAGGCTACATGTTGTAAATGGGCAACTGTTCTGTCATAGGGGCTCTTTCCATCTTTGCAAACCTTTGACAGACTTGACATTTCTGAACTAGCTTCTTTGCATCCTCTTTCATTGTGGGCCATCAATATCCTTGCCTTATTGCTTTTGCTTCCTGGGCTTTTCCCCCGACAGGCATCCCATAAGCTCTCTCATGCATTTCCTGTAGTGCGTATTTTGTCTCTAAAAGAGTGAGGCGCTTGAGCCAGGGCAAGGAGTATCCTCGCTTATACAACTTTCCCTGGTGAATTGAAAAATAGGCACTCCTTCTCTTCAGCCATTTTGCCTCTTCTGGGTTGTCCGACTTTTTGCCTTTCTCCAAGTAGACCCAAATTAGGTCTATCTAACATGGATCATCTTCAATTTCCATGCTCATCTCTCCCCTCTCTATGCTAGGGGCACTCAAAGTTCCCATGAATACTCTTCTAGGCAAGTTTGTAGGGTACTGTCACTACAGAATATTAATTATTGACCGACCCAATTTTTTGGTCGGTAAATGCGAGTTTGGGGTCGGTAAATTTTTTCACTTATCGATCAAAATATTAGGTCAGTATTTCTCTCGTCACAAAATTAAATATTACCAACCAAAATTTATTAGGTCAGTAATTACCGACACATTTTTGGTCGGTAAATAAAAATATTAGGTCGGTAAATTTTTTTAAAAAAAATTCATTTCATTAGCGACTAATTACCGATCAAAATTTTGCGCCAGTAATTACCGACACATTTTTTGGTCGGTAAATAAAAATATCGGGTCGATAAATTTTTTTAAAAAATTCATTTCATTAGCGAATAATTACCGACCAAAATTTTGCATCAGTAATTTACTGACTGTTTTGTGACAATTTTTTATTTGACCTGAATTAACTTTTTTGCTAAAATTATGAGATTTTTTATTTGACCTAAAATATTTTAATTTAAATGCACATCTTTCTCAAAATTTACACCAATAAATATAATATTCAAATGTATCGTCACAATCATAAATTAATATCCAAGCTATAAAAGTATCATAATATCTTATACATAAACATTCATAAAATTTATAAATTACTAATAATAATATCAGTTATAAGATTCCATAGAAATACTTCAATCATTGAAAAACCTAAAAAATTAATTCCAACAGAATATAAACTACTATGGCTCTCCACAAAACCTAAAAAAATAAAATAGAGTTTTTGACCAACAATCCAAATAAAAAAAAAACAGAATCAGAAAAATAGAACTAGAAAAACAGAAGCAGAAAATTAGAAACAACAACAACAAAAAAAAAGCACCAGAAAAATTGAACTAGAAAAAAAAAGTAGTAGAAAAACACAGTTTCAATACCAAATACAAAAATCAGAAAAACAGTAACAACATCAATACAGAACTAGAGGAAGGCACACTAAAAAACAATGATATAAACATGCATGAAAACGAGAAAAATAAAATAATTTTTCAAAGCCATTGTTAGCTTTTCTTTCTTAAAATCTAACCATAATTAGAATAAGAATCAATACAGATTAAAAAATAATAGTTCAATCAATAATAATTCATAAAATTGAAATTAAATGGGGAAATGCAAAAATACTAATCAAAGTGTGGCAGTGATATGAAATGCAATTAAAAGTGAAATTTATTGAACTACATATGGAATAATACCTGAAATTGAACCGCGACCATCACAAAGCTACTTCAAATTTATATTAAGAATGAAATTTTGATGGAAAATAAGTGAAGAAACGCTGCGTACTATAGTCAAGATGCACCAGTAACGAACAGAAACAAGGATATATGTAATTACAATGAAATTTAGAATGATGGTAGTTTATGCAATAAAATAGTTATATGGATAATGCAGAAAAGAACCAAGAGACCAAGAATCGACAATCTATTACTTTACTAATTTTTAGGAGAATCAACTAATACATGTTTCGGCTGATCACAACTAGCTTATCAATCGGTAATACACAACAAATTGTGGCTTATAAGTGTTATTATTTGCCAAAAAAAAAACTAAAAGTGTTATCAGTTGGCAATAAAAGTTTTAGTTTGGTTCCAGCTCGTCCCGGTTCTGTTTCTATTAAGTTCCTAATTAGAATTAAACCGATGGGCAGGTCTAATACAAGGTGCATAGCAGCTCATTTATCCTTTAGAACAAAGTCACCGTTAGAAAAAATTAACTGAATTGCTAGTCCTACTTCATAGAATATGACACAAGCAAAGCTAACTTCTTAAAGAGGCTAAAAATTTATGTGCTTACTTAACATAATGCATGCACTTTTATGTTGTGAAGTGATATTCATGCCAACTAAACATGCAACTTCTGTTATTGTAAAATTATAATCACATAGAACTTGTAAATACTCTAAACACGAAGCCACCAAGTCATTTTCTTGAGTTTCTTAAACAACAATGAGTTACCTTTGCAGGCATCAACAGGAGCCATCTTCACAGCTCTTTCTATATTGGTCCTTTTTTCTACAAAGAGATGAACCTCGCTAAGCATACCACAGAAAAACATTGTTGATCCTCACAAAAAACCAATAGAGTCGTATTGTTAAATTATAATTATCAAAATTGTTAAACTTTCTCAATTTGTCAACACTTGATACAGTAATGATCTTAGGATCCCCATATGAATATGTATATAAAAGAAACAAAGGCAAAAATAAATAAATAAACCCAGTAGACCTAAAAGATCACCATTGTTATCAAGAAAAGAAACTTTTCAATCATC
>CAOJBK011120078.1:0-10227 GCA_948294925.1 Codiaeum variegatum | reverse complement strand
TGATCTTAAAGTAGTAGTAGAAGAAGTACCAAAGAGATCAAGTCTGCTTCTTGGAAAGTGTGAAGATGTAAAGGGTGGTGAAGGGATACCAGTGAATTCTTGAACCATGGCTCTGAAATTTGTTGTATCTGTAGTCAAAACTGTTGTTGGAGCTCGTCTTGAGGCTCTCGACCTTTTCTTTGGGTTACGGACTGTGGTGGCGGTGGTTTGGTCATTAGAAGTAGAACCCGTTGGAGTATTAATAGTAGCAGTTGTAAGTTCTGTTTCCCGATGCGGGATTTGAATAGAAGGATTAAAAGGGGTGGTTGTTCTAGTTAGAGTTTGGTTGGTTAAGAGTTGTTGAGTTTGTGAAGATGAAGGTATGAATTCAGATCTTATGTTTTTAGACCAGACCATGTCAAGATTCAGAAATGAATTTGGGTTTGTAGGCCGCGCCGGTGATCTTGACGATAAAGGATCAAAGTAAGGGTCAAACATAAATGATGAAGAAGAGTGGTGGGTTTGGTGGTGATGGTCGGATGGTGGAGGTGGTGGTGGCTGTGACATGGGACCAACATGGGTTAATGGGTTGTTATTGTTGTTCAACAAAACTGAGATTGACTCGGCGCGTGAATCATACTCCTCATCTCCACCACTTGAAGATTGGAAACTTCCACTATTACCAGAATCCATTTCAAAAAAAAAAAACAAACAGAGACACAGATATGGAAAGAAAGAGTGAGATTTTGGATTTTTGGTACCTTACTTAGAAACAACACAGAACCAGAGCCAGACCCATTTTAAGAGAAAAACACAAACGACATGAGGTGAATTATTCTGGAAGAATAGAAAAAGAAGAATCAGAAAGTACCCAAGCTGTTACCTCTCTCTCTGATCTGCAAATAAGAAGAAGACGCCAGCGTTTTGTTTTGATTTTGGTCTCTTGGGAAGCTTTTACTTTGTATTTGAGACAAAAGGGTACGTGTAGAGAATATCATAACAGCCCACGGATGATGAAATTGATAGTTTCAGTTTCAGAGAAAGAAACTGATCAAAATGGAAGTAAACGATTTTTGGGTTTCTGTTTGTTTTTGTTTTTAGCTTCATATATGAAGTAAAGAGAGAGAATTCAATTAGGGTTTTGTTTAAGAATAGGAAGGAGAGAGAGAGAAAGAGAGAGAGAGAGAGATGAGTTTAATAATATGTGAAAAGGCTTTTCATTCTATGAAAGAGAGAGAGCTTTCTAGCTAAGCTGGTTAAGTTTTTGCATTTCCGGGTCGGAGTTGAGGTTGGGTTTGGGTTTGAGTCGGGTCGGGTTGGTAGCCATTTGAAGAATTGCTGGTGCTGATGGCAACACCAAAGGTCAAAGTAAGCCAGACATGTGGTTTTGATTCAGTGTGTGTGAAAACAAGAAAAATATGTTGAAATTCTATTAATTTACTATTAAAAATATTAATATAAATGAATTCTGATTTTTTTTTTTAAATTTGGGGAGGGAATAATGAGATAGGCAAGCAACCAAATTAGGGAAGTATGGTTGTTGAATGGAATAAAGGAGATACATGACAACCATCTTTACCATACTTTTCAAAATTAAATCCTCCTAAAATATCCCTCTTTTTTTTTAGATGCTATTTTCAATCAATTAGACATTAATTGAAAATTTAATATGATTTTCTTTTATAAATTAAACTTCAGTTTTTTGATATAAAAATTTTTTTGAGGGAGTTTTTTTGATAAAAAAATTAAACTTCATTTAAATTATAATTACTTGTTGATATCTTAATTAAAAAAAAACAAATTCATTGATATAAAAAAAATAAAATGAATATACTATTTAAGTTCAATATTTTAAAATTTCTTATGGCCAAAAAATATATTTTAAAATTTCTAACACAGGAAATACTTATCATTTAAATATTAATATAATAATAAATTTTTAATGTTTGAATTATGAAATTGTATTTTAAAAATAAAAGCAATATTATTTTAGAAAAAAAAATGACAAATTGCAAAATTCTAATAAATAATGGTAATTTGTCTAGATTTTATGTCCATGTTTTGAGGGGTTAGGTTTACAAATTGACAAAAGTAATTAAATACAAACATTCATTTCTTTTATGGTATTGTATTATTTATCAGATTATTAAATTAATAAACCGTAAATGAATTAAACGAAAAAAAAAAAAAACAATTTTCCTTACCCACAGCCTTTGACCAAGTCAGAAATCTTGATACAAATATCAGAAAACAAAATCTCACATATATCTTGGGTTCTTACCAAGAAACTTCACAGTTCATAGAGAATCTTGCATTGTTTTCTTCTGCTGAAACTTATGCAAACTAATCATTAATCTTTCTCTGCTGAAAAACACTTCTTTTAATTGTATTGCACCACTTTATTTTCAATGACAAATTAATTGTACCAAAAAAAATCATTATTTCGAATACACAAAATAAAATTAATCTGGCAAAAAAAAAATAAACAAAGATATTTAAAAAAGAAAAAAAGCATAAAATCTGAGTGTGGATAGATCGGTTCACCAACATCTAAAGTTCGCTACAACCATCGAAACTAAAAAAAAGAAGACAAATAGTACTTTTTAAAATTATTATACCATTTAATTAATGATTCTTTTTAATTAACTAATTTTATTATAAACGTCATTAATTTATACAAGCCTTTTATAATTCTACCTGTAAAATAACTTTCATCTCTTCGATTTGTTTAATTTCCCTTTAAAGAAGAGAACCCTAACCCAAAAGATACCACATATTATCACGTATTCCAACTCCACACGTAATTGTAAAATTATGAAAGTTACATCTAGTATACCTTACCACTGTTCTTTAGTGTGTTAAGGATAGAGAAATTAAAGTTTTGGACAATAAAGTAGGCAATTGTTTCAATTATGAGGTTTAATTTTGAATAAACTAATTAAATAATCTTTTAATTTTTCTTCAGTGAACACTCAATTCATCTAAGGCCTAAAACTACTATTGCTTTGACATATTGTTGCTAAATAATGATTCTAGATTCAACAATTTTCTAATTTTTCATAAACTTGCTTTGAATTTGGATTAAGCCTACATAATGAACAATTTGATCTAAAAGGACTAGATTTTGTGCCCAACAATACCCTTATAACAAACAAGTCAGTATTTAGAGTTTATAATATTTTTTTGAATTCCTTAAAACCTTTGAAAATGAAATGAAAGATTAGGGTTATGGAAAGTAGATACGGTAAAACATATATCAAAATGTATTAATAGAAATGGGCTTGGACGTTAATACTAAACAAATAGGCCTAAAAAGCCCACCGAAGCAAAAGAGATTCAAAAGATAGCTCAAGCCAAGAAAAAAGCCTCAAAGTAGGCCAGCAAAAGTCCACCTTCATCATATAAAGATCATTGAAATTATCTTCATCATAATTAGACAATAATCATAATCAATGGATATTATCTCAAGTACATGTGTCATTCCCCCAAGGGGGACCATTATCATGCTTGCTTGACACTTGGCCAAATGCTATAGTGTCACTTGTCCACTATGTGAATCCAACCAACACTATAAATAGTTCATGATAGCACATATTTCAAAATATATTCCACTGCCCTAAACTCTCCAGAAAATTCCTACCCTAAGTTCCTAATAGCACCAAGAGGTTGAAGAGTATTACAAACCTAGAATCATTGACTTGAGCGTCAAAGAGTCTTGGCCGAGCACAGATCTTGACACTCTAGCTCATATTTTTTCTTTTTGGAGGTCTATTTCAAATATACAAGTTTAGTCCAATCTAAGAAATCAAAAGGTTGGTAAGTTTAGACTTATTAAATTGACACCATTTGTGAGAATCTGATAAGAAAATCTTTCATTATCTCAAGCTAACTTATTTCTCTCTTCTCCCTTTGGGGATATCCACACCGGTTTTCCTTTTTGATTCAAAAATCAAAGCTTGCACAATCTCAAGGTTCAAAAATGGAAGAAACACTAGAAAATCGAAACAATGTCACAGACATCCCTTCCACGAGTGACCCAACAAAAAATGCTCCATAAGGAACTCTGCGCACAAACACCTCCACCACCTCGGACCTATCCTCATCTCTTCAGACCATTACTGACTTCATGAGACAAACACAAAGAATTAATACCTACACCACACAACCTTATGAGCCTCAACTAGCATACCATCAGAGCTTACTCTAGCTCTGCAAAATGTCCTGAGCACACTGACTCCTTTGTTGTAGCTTTTACATAATCATAGTCCTATAGGGCAACAAACAGATGAAGCTACAAGATTCACCCCATAAAAATTACGAGGGCAAGATTGTTCGGAACCTTCAAAGGAGAAGGAGGGGACCAATCAAGGGAAACGAACATTAGATAATAGTGGGAAACAATGAACTCCAAAAGGAAAAGGATGGCAGAGGAGAAGGTACAGCATGGGGAGAAAGGAATGGGTGGGGAAAAAATAAAAGAAGTCAAAGGGAGGATGAAGAGAGTTTAGAAGGGGAAAGTGAGTCTAAGCCTAATGGTGGAGAAAAGAGTAAGAAGAACTGTTATAGAAGGGAACGAGAGTTAAGGAGAGCCTTTAACATATCCAAATCCTAATGAAGTTTAGAGAGAGAATAGGATGCTTCAATTTATAACCTTATGATGTTAGAGAAATGGTGAAGCAATGTATGGAAAAGTTTAAGGGGAGGAGAAAGTCCGGAATAGAGATTTCACTATCAAGTTAAAATCCTCATCTATTAGGAGAATAATATAGTAGCATATGTTTAGCAAATTTAAAGCTCTAAACATCACATATTATATTAGGTTGACATATCCTAAAGCTCATATTTTATAACACGAGCATGAAGTAGAGTTGCAGACCAGCAGAGATGAAGGGAGTCTTTGGATGGTGTAGCCACCAAATAGTATGGTAACCTAGAGGAAGGAAATAATGACAGCTTCCAACAACTAGGAAAAAGTTTATAAAGAGATTTACAGCCAACATTCCCATTAAGATGCAAATGCAATCTCTGAAGCTTATTAAGCAGAGGCCTGATGAGCAGTTGTGGGATTTTTTTAGCCCAATTCAATGTAGAAGCATTAAAAGTGACCCACTTTGATCAACTGAGAGCAATTGAAGCTCAGCAAAAGTGCACAACACACATACTTTTTAAAGAAGTTATCTAGAGATCCACTTAGCCTCTTGAAACATGTCATGGATTTGGCAAAAGAATACATAAGGTAAGACAATGCCTTTTCGGTAATTCTGTTCGCCCGAAAGCAAAAGAGGGAAGAAGAATAGACTCTTTTGAAAAAAAAAGTAAAAAAAAAAGAAGAAAGAAGTAGGAAGGTCTAGCGGGTCCTAAGTTGGAGCATCTTGGCCAAAGGGAAAGGATCCATCTAAGAAGGGACTTGATGTAACAAATTTCACTCCTCTCAGTGCGAAATCAGAAGTGGTGTTTGCCTCATTCCAAGATCAGGCTATATAAAAAAAGGTCAAAACCAAAAAAGAGGGATCCAAAGAAGAGGGACAAGTCCAAATTCTATAAATTTTACAATACACATGGGCACTCAACTGATACTTACAAAAACATATTGGAAGAGATAGAGAGGTTGATTAAGCAAGGCTATTTGAAAGGTTTCATTAAAGAACAAGGGGACCACGAGTAACTAGCGGTGAATGATGGTTCAACAGGAAACATACCATGCCTGACGGAAGGACCCCAAGAAGAGGCAAAAAGCAACAACAAAGGAAAAGCAATTGCCTAAAGCAAAGAAACCCCAAAGTTTGTCTTTTATAATGACTGGAAGCAGTGGACCAAAGAGGAAGAAACTGTCAGACCAAGCCGAGCTGATTTGATTGTCATTTAGGTAATAATTGCCAACTTCACTGTACAGAGAATCCTTGTGGATAATGGAAGTTCAGCTAATTTGCTCTCTTATGAAGCATTTGAGAAGATAGTGATCAAGGAAATTGAGTTGAAAGAATTGAGAAACCTAGTAAAGACATTGGATAAAAAAGAGGTACCATCAGTAGACTACATCAAGCTTACATTTAACATCAAGACTGCACCAAAATGTGCAATAGTGATAACCCTATTAATTGTAGTTAAGATCCTAATAACCTATAATGTCTTAATGGGTAGGCCACTGCTCTATGATTAGATGTGGACATAAGTGTGAGAAAAGGTAGGGTAACAATTCCTTTCCCATATAAGACTAAATTCTGTATGTACAGCACACACAAGCCAAAAAGGTAAATTGAGCTCTCTTAGAAAAGGAAGAATGTAGTGTAGATCAAGAACAAATAGGTATTTATGGTCAAAGAAGTGTCAAGGGGTAGAGGGCTCAACAAACTGAGAAGTTGGAGAATTTTCCAGTAGAAGAGGAAAAGCCGGGAGGTACCTTAAAGTTGATACAGGGTTAGTTAAAGAAGGAGTTGAAGTGAAAGGGTTCTTGGTGGGCCATAGAAAAACTTTTGCTTGGGACTCCTTTAAGTTGTTGGGGATCAGCCCTAAAGTGATTACCCATAGGTTGAATGTAGATTCTACTTTTAGGCTCATCAAGCAGAAGAAGAGGAGCTTTAGAGTGGAAAGACAAGTTGTGATTGATGAGGAAGTAAGCAAGTTAATGGTTGCTAAGTTTATTAGAGAGGTTTAATATCTAGAATGGCTAGCAAATGTAGTCTTCGTAAATAAAGCAAATGGGAGCTAGATGATATGTGTAGACTTCACAAATATTAACTAGGCTTGCCAAAAGGATTCTTATCCACTTCCCATGATAGAAAAATTGGTTGACTCAATGGCCAGATACAAGCATCTCTCATCCTTAAATGCTAAATAGGGGTACCTTTAGACTAGGATGCACCCAGACAATAATGAAAATGACTTTTTCATTACGGAGAAAGGCATCTACTATTACACACCAATGCCCTTTGGGCTCATGAATATTGGTGCTACTTACCAAAGACTTGTCAATGGAATTTTCAACGTCCAATTGGGAAGGAATCTCAAAGCATATAAAGACGGTATAATAGTGAAAAGCTGAAGCTTTGAGGAACACATCAGAGATTTAGAGGAAATCTTTGAGGGTAATGAACCAATAAGGAATGAAACTTAACCTGGAGAAATTGGCCTTATTTATTTAGGGAGGAAAGTTTTTAGGCTATCAAGTGAGTTAGAAGGGGGATCGAACCTAATCCTGATAAAGTGCAAGTCATCCCCGCTCTAAAGAATGTAAAAGAAGTGCAAATGCTAATGGAAAGACTAGTGGCCTTGAATGGATTTATGTCTAAGGTGGCAGAGAGCTATTTACCATTCTTCAAGAAGTTAAGAAAGAATACAATTTTATTTTTTCCATGTATTTTATTTTTTCTTTCATATTTGTATGTTTGTAATACATTATTGATAGAAATGAAAAATACAAGGTTATATTTGTTTTTTGCTTAAACATTTTTCTACTATTTATTGTTTCTTACTTTTATGCTTCATTTTACTAACTTGGCATATTCCAGTTAAGTTTGCATACCACCTTAGTTTTAACTTTGTATTATTATTTTGGGATAAGTACAAAAAAGTAATATGTGATTTTGCGCATTTTCACTTATGGGTTTGTGGATTTTTTTTTGACAAAGAGGGGTCCGAGGTTTTTTTTTTAGCAATTAGGGGTCCATTACCTTAATATCGTTAATTAATGTTGATTTAACATAATGAACACTAATGTGGCATAGTCAACATTGATGTAGCACCCACACACAATGATAATGAGACATCATAGGTTCCTTTTATTAAGCCATGTGGAAAAACAGAGACCGCAAAGTACCACGTCAGTGTTGTCATATAGCAGAATATATTTATAACTGGAATCCACAGTTCCATGCCAATGTTGATTATATGTTCCTTGTCGTAATTGCCTATACCATGTCAATTTTTACTATGCAAAATCAGCATTTTACTCACGTTATCAATGTTGTGGACCCCTAATTGCTAATGTTGCTGAGGTTATAGACCCCTAATTACTAATGGAAGAAACCTTAGACCTCTTTTTATATAAAAAAAAAATCCACAGACCCATAAGTGAAAATGCGCAAAACCACATAGAACTTTTTTGTACTCATCCCTATTATTTTTTATATTTTTGCCTTAGTGAAATCTTGACGCTTCTTTTAAGGGCGCTTTAGGCTTGACATGGGTGCTTACTGTTTGCTACAAAATATACTGATAGGAAGCGACCGCAAGTACACGGGCCATAGTAGTATATAATGAACACCCAATGTCGTATTCTCTCATGGAGCTTGTTATTGGTTACTTATTTGTTCAAGTTTGCAATTAAAAGTAAAAGAAATTTGGTTTTGAAAAGTAACTTAGCAATCAAACTAAAAATAAGCAAAGTAAAAGACATGAATATGAAATGGATATGAGAGTCTAAAGATTTAACAATCCATAGTCAATTGTTTATGAAACTTTTGCAATTAGGTCAATCAATTATGCCAAATGATTCAATTTTTAACACAATCATTCACTAGAGCTTATCTTATTAGCTATCGCATTCATAGAAATAATCTAGCAAAAACATGCATCAATTATTGAATTTAATCCTAAAACTTATATCTCTAATTCATTTTAGAATCCTAATTGAATGAGTTTCAAGTTCGGATTTCCACTATTGCTCCAACACTCAAACCCTTAATTAAACAAATTAGTGATCAAGCAATTGTTTATAGTCAAGCAATCAATTCAATTAAGCAAGAAGATGGCCTAATCAAAAGACCCAAACACTTATGTTCATATCATGACTATTTCATACAAATCCCTAGACAAAAGGAAATTTAGCTCATAATGGGATAAGACATCAATAAATTAACATTAATAACTATGGGAAACATGTTTATTATCTTAATACAAGATAACCCAATGAAATATTAAAGAAACAAATTGAGGAATTAAACCTTGAAATAATTGCAAAAAATTCTCAATCTCCCAAAGAATTTGAGCTCCCAATCTCCTTACAAGCCAAAATAGAATGAAAATTGACTAAATCTAAGAAATCTAAGTGAAATATAAGAGAAATATTGTTCAAAACACTAAAAAAAACATAAAAATCTATCTCTAGATCTCCTATTTTATACAAAATTGATACTAAAATAGAGTAAAAATCAAGTTTATATATTGTTAGTGATGACCCATTTGTACGGCCATAATGGCTCCATACATCCCGGTACAAATGGCTTTATCCCGTACGAATTCTTAAAAATCACTCAGAGATACGCATGACCTAACCTCATCTGTACGGCCTGTACGAATGGTGTTTTTCCATCCAGAGAATCATACAACTTGTCTTCAACTGTACGGGCAAAATCCCCTTTTGCACAGACTATATAGACATCTTAAGCCTTATAACCCTCCAAAAATTTCTTCTCGGTCCTTACTCATTCAAGAACCTCGTCTTTTGCTTTGAAAACTCTGATTTTGCTTGAATTCCTAAACTTTGCTAAAAATCACTTAACAAACAAATTAAATGTAATTTTTGGATAAAAATACACTTAAATATGGAGGAAAAATAATAAAAAATATGTCCAGAACACTTGTTGCTCCTCATCAAAAGCTTTTGTTTTTCCTTTTTTGAAAAAGTGTTTCCTTAGCAACATTTTGGTATTCCCATTGGGGATTCTTCGCCTTAACAAAGGTGTTTGTTGTTTGTTGACAAGAACTCATGTTTTTCTCCTTGGAGAGGATTTTTCCTGAGCAAAGTCCTATTATTCCCCATGGGGAACTCTTCGCCTTGGCAAAGGCTTTTAATGTTCTTCATAAAGAACTAATATGTCTCCCTTAGAAGGTTTTTTACCAGTGAAGCAGGTCTTTTTAGGTGCCTCCCTTTTTTACCTGTTATGCCTATCTTTTTAGGTGTTGTTAGGGTTGTATGCCCTAGAGCATATACTTTATGTATATACTTGTAATTTGAATCCCATTTATGGCTTAATATATATATGTTTTCATTTAATGATTAGTTTAATTTTAGTGCATTACGTATATATGTTCCTTAAGTTCTATGTAAGAGAATCCATTCTAAAAAAGGTTTAGAATATGGAGATAGATTCCTTTTGTCATAGACTTTAAAGTAAGTTCATGGTCATAGGATTATTGGTAGGAACATCATTAATCTGGATAGACCATCACATCTATTGTTATCCATGACAAGTATGGGATACTTCTTAGTATGGAGGTAGTTAGTCTCACAATACAGACATGTCATGT
>CAOJBK011119630.1:0-10914 GCA_948294925.1 Codiaeum variegatum | reverse complement strand
CATGAGTTCTTTAGTTTATTTCATTTCCCTGTTAATTTCTTATTCTTTTCTTATTATTATGAACTGAACTCATCTAATCTACCTAGATTAGATGAGTATTTGATGTTTGTATGGATTGATTGACTATTTTCCTCAATGAATATTTAGGGTTTTATTCAAGTATTGATTTTGATTAATATTGTGCACTTTTCATCTTCAATTGCATGCTTGTGGACGAGTGATGTTGCCTATTCTTTGCTAGAGATAAAAAGTTAGGTTTTGGAACACTTAAAATCAATTAGGTTTGCTATGCTTGCTAGAGATAAAAGTATGAACTCTTAGGATTTATGTTCTATTTTAGTTATTTTTAATGCAGTTCCTACTTGATTGGTTGTGAGAAGAGATTCCCAACCTTTACTTAGGAATTAGGGTTTGTCTACTTAAGAAAGATCCAAACTTACCTTTTGTGTGAAAATCCACTTGTTAATTGCCTGGAATTTTCATTGAGATGTTGGTCGTCTACGCAATATATTCAAATATGAATCGAAATCTAAGTAAATGCTCTATTTTTTGTTTATCTCATCCTTAATCTTGCATGTTCTTGAATTTATCTTTTTACGAATTAGTTGGTAATTAGGATCTTAATTTTTAGTTCTCAAAACAAATGTTAATTGTGAACTAAACAATGGTTTAAGTTTGAACTGGTACTTGCTTAGGTGTCCGTGTGGATCGACCTCGTTACTGTTATACTACCCAAACGATAGGTGTACTTTCCTAATGCCAGTGTAGAATTAGTCGTCGAGCAATTATAAATTTAAAATCCCTGGTGTCGCTTTCAGCGCATCAAGTTTTTGGTGCCGCTGCCGAGGACACTTGTATGCGATATTAGTGATATAATAGCGATTGTTGATCTAGTCTTTTGTTTATATTTGTTTATTTTTATTTATTTTTGTTTGTTTTTATTTTTTCTATTGTACATTTTTGTTTGTTTTAGTTTTTGTTTTTAGAAAAAAACTTCTTTATGGATGATTGGTACTATCAACAATGGAGTTCCTACCCAAATCAAGAATGGGGACATTCGAGAAATCATTACCACAACAATGGACACATCTTTCAAGATGATTTCCCAAATGAATATGGATGGGAGCAACCGAGCATTCATTCCGTTGACGCGATCACATCTCTGACAGCTCAAATTGAAGCTTTGAATAAGAAGTTTGATGTGTTCACGTCGGGCACTTCAATGCAACAAATGCTAATTTGTGAGAGTTGTGGAGGTGACCACCAGGTGCACAAGTGTAACATGCTGGGTTCTTTTGGTTTAAGCGGCTTAAGTGGAGGCTAAGAGCACGGAACTTATCTGGGGGCTAGGTAGAGGGGGGGATACAACCCCTACTCAAATACTTACAGTCCTAGGTGAAGAGATCACTTTAATTTTTCTTAGAGGATAAATAATGAGTAGAGGGTTCTTCCATCCGAATTTTAGCCAAGGGCTCCCACGCAACAATAAGTCCTTCCACCGAAGGAGAATGATGTGGGAGAGATTTTGAAAGAATATATGGTAGCTAACGACAAAAGAGTTCAAGCACAAGATGTCATGATTAGAACTACCCAGGGCGCACTATAGAATCTTGAGACCCAAGTGGGTCAAATTGCTAAAATGATTAGTGAGTGGCAATCGAGTAAACTACCTAGCAACACCGAGGCAAACCCAAGTGAGGAGTTAGAGGCTATCATTTTAAGGAGTGGTAAAATGGTGGAGGGTGTAGTGAATGAGAAGGAAGAGCAACAAAAGACCACTACCACCTATAGGTTGTGGAATGATGATGAATACCAGGATGGTGAGTGATATGACACAGATTAAGTGGGAACAAGTGTCGAATATACCCCACCTGCAATCTAAACACCCACCCTTCTTATAACCCAAATTCCAATCATTAAACACCTTACCACACCATGTTTTACACCACTACCACCCTTCTCAAAATGCTTACTTGTTGGAGAAGCGAGTAACCTGCTCGTACTTGTGGTCTCTAAACCCTTATTAGAAAAGGAAATCTACTTCATGAAGGTGCTGGAAGAGAAATTGAAGGAATTTGGGTAGACAGTTCAAAAGCTAAAAGGGGTGGAGGAAGATGTCATATGCAATCTTTTGGAAGCTCAACTCGTATGCCCCACCACAAGCCAATGGGTAAGGCTCTTTGCTGATGGTTCCCAACCTCACACATTCAGGTATGCATTTAATGGAGAACTAAAAATATTTTTTGCTGCTAAAAGAAGCCTATGTAAGAGCCAATGCCCTTACATACTCTTCTTTATTTTGATTTATGGAGGTATCCAATTCAAGGTAATCTCCACTTCCTTAGTGAAAGACGAATAACAATAACGTCCAGCTAATAAGATATTAAAGAAGCACTGAATGGGAGGCAACCCATTAATCATTAAAATTTTTCTTATTTTTATTTTATTATTTTAATTTCTTTTGTTGTTGTTTTTTGATATTCTTCACTTTGTTCTGTTGTGGTTTCGATTTGAAACCCAAGCTGACCTTGGTTTGTAACGCTTCATGTCTCAACTTTAGCATGAATTATACTATTTTGGATGGCTGGACTTCCACTCTCACTCCATCATCCAAACATTAATTTAAACTAATTAGTGATCAAGCAATTTATTTATAATCGTTAATTCAATTCAATCAAGTAAAAGTTAAACCTATTAATAAAACTCACAATGATTAATCATATCAAGACTATTTCATGCTTCAATCTCTAGACAAAAACGAGTTTAGTTCATGACTTATTTAGAACTCAACAAATTCATATTAATTTTAAAAGAAATCATACTTAATACCCTTAATGCAAAGAAAACTAATAGTTAAAGTAATTAAATTAAGAATAAACCTTAATTAAAAGTAGAAAATCTCAAACTTCTTAGAGAAACTCAACTTCATTTTTTTAACACAAACTAAATTGATGAAAAACTAAAGAAAATAATGGAAAACATAATGAAATAGAGAAATTTAAACTAATTCTCTTAATTTTGATAAAGGAAATTAATAAATTGGTGATGAGGATGGTATGTTGTTAATGGTGTCTTCGATACTTCGATACTTCAATAATCTTGTTTAAATAGAGAAACAAGTCGTCTCAATGTTGGAAACCTCAATATGAATTAGACTTGAATTATGATTTAGAATTCTGCTTGGAAACCTCTTTTCTCATAGAAATATACTCGACGCACAGCCCAATCATGTACACTTATAGCCTGTGCATCCTTCCATTCAGCCCCGTGCGTTTCACACTCAAATAAGCTCTCCCATCTAGAGATTCGCATGGGGGGGTACGCACGACCCTATGATTGCATCCGCACGACCCGTGCAATAGCTTAAATTTCTGAATTCCAAACTTGATTTAATACAGAGATCGACACAGCTTAGAAGCTTGATATGCATGGGCTGTGCAGTTGGATTTTCACTTAAATTTTCTCCACCAATTCTTCAATTCGTTCAGGGACTTTGTTTATTCATCGAATAACTCCTTATTTTCTGAATTTCTTTAAAATACACTTAAACTCATTAAATTCAATTTATGAGCAAAAATATACCTAAATGTAATGGAAAAATATGTAAAAATTCATACAAAACAATAATAGGGAGGTAGAGGTAGTATATCCACAAAACAAAGGCAACAGGGCTAGAGATAGAATTGATCCACCAAAGAATCATGGGTGACGAGAGGAGACTTGTTAAAGAATTTGCTAAACCGATTATTGGTACAATTATATCTTGTATTCGATTGGATGCGACATCGAGAAATTATAAGTTAAAGTCTATCCATTACAACATGTTGTCGTCGTTACATGGGATGGCGAATGAGGACTCTCTAAATGGGATTTTTACTCAATCATTCAGACTATTTCCCTTTAAGGTCTAAATGATGATCAATTAAGGATGAGATGTTTTCCCTACACCTTGAAGGATGCTACTAAAATTTGGTTGATGACATTGCCTCCGAATTCTTTGACTACGTGGGAAGAGGTTTATATTAAGTTCATGCAAAAATGTTACTCCCACCAAAAGATTGTTAACTTGCGTACAAAGATCGCTACGTTTACTTAGATAAAAGGAAGGCCCTTGATGTTCAACGAGAGGTGACACCAGTGGTTTTACATTTATAATGCTTGATGGTTAATTCTACCCTAGCTCTAGGCAAGTGCACTTATCATTTAGGTAGTATAGCAGTAATGAGGTCGATCCACAGAGACATCGACGTAAGTATTAGCTCAAACTTAAACTATTATCTAGTTCACAATTAATGTTGATTTTAATTGATTAAAAAATAAAAATTAAAGTCCTAACTATTAACTAATTCCTAATGGGATAAATTCCAAAAAATCCAAGGTCAGGAGGAAACAACCACGAGAAAGAGCGTCTACCTAGACTTCGACTCGTTTTAATCACAATTGCAAGAACAATAAACAACTCAATGAAATTTCATTCAAACATTAAGTGGGTATTCCTTTAAAACTATATTTAACTATTTCTCAAGTGATTAAATCCCTAATCACTAAATAATAAGTAGAGAATCTCTTCATAAACCCATTCAATTATAAAAAGCATTAAGCATTTAATGGAATCAAAGAAAACCCTAGAAGTTTGTGAATCTATCTCTAGCAATCACAACAAACTCATGTGCCTATGAGTGTTCTAAAATCAATCTTTCTATCTCTAGCAAAGAAAGAAAAATAATCATTACAAGCAAGCATGCATTGCTACGTAAAGTGTAAAAAAGTTCATTCAAAGATATAAATTGAAGCAAAAATTAAACTTCATTAAGAAAACCATTGAGTTTAGCTCATTCTAACCTAAGTAAATAAGTGATGTTTAGCTCATATTTACAAAGAAAGAACAAGAAATTAAAGGGAGAAGGAAAGAAACCATGAAACCCTTATTCACTTATCCCGTGTAGCAAAAAATGTGATAAGTGATGTTCTTAGGGTTTTAAAAGATGTTGAAAAAGGATCAAATTAAAGTTTAAAATAGACACAATGTTTATTGTGTATGTGGGACTATGAAAGGTAACATTATCTTGACCCCGATGTTCGCTTCTAATGTGATTCTTTGACTTTTACCAATCTGATGTTGTTATGCTATCCAAGTATTAGTTCCATAGAGGAGTCTTTTAGTGAGAAGGTTGGTGCACCATGAATGACTATTGCTAGCAAAACCTATTAGCCTAAAGACGAGTAAGTGGAAGTTTTGAAGTTCATGACTTGACTTTAATACTTAGTTTGTGGGTATGGCATTCCCAACACAGGGAGACAAATGATTAAAATATTTTTTGGCTAAAAGACAACTATAAAGCATTTTGTTAAAATCAATTTAAGCTCCATAAGCATGTTATTAGAGACTATGACAAGGTGCTCTGGCTCAATCCTACTCTTCTCCATGCTTGTGTTCTCAAAGATGTTTAGCTATTTTCTTGTTTCTGATTTGTCTTTAATCAAATTTTAGTATAATAGTTCAATTTTTATAGCCCTTTGACATTCATTGATAACTTGCCCATAGTAAGTTGTTTTAAGCATCATTGCCTCAATTAGCAAGATGTGCTATGAATTAGTAAACTGATGAAACTAAGTTGGGGTGGGGGGAAGGTATGCAAAATATTTTGTGTTATTGTGAAACTTTTTAGGTTTAATTATATTTGTAATGTTCGCAATTTAGGTTACGTAATTGTGTATGAAATCAGAATTCATCAGTCGGCGTTGATTAGTACTAACCGGAATGAACAAAATACTATTTTGTTTTTAACATTGGATGACATGTATTTAAAAAAATAATAATAATAATAATTTTTTTTCTCAGAAAATGAAATTAAAACCCACAATTACCTGAACCAAAATGGCGTTGTGGTAACAGGAAAGATAGAGAAACGATGCCATCAATTGAATGCGTCTTTAACACCAATCAAATTCACGACTCCAGCTCTGGCAAAAAAAAAAAAATTCACGACTCCATAAATTTTTTTTTCAACAAAATGAACGAAAACAAGTCAAGCAATTGAGAATGAAACTCGTTGATTTGTTATTCACCACCACCATCTTCGATCCTCACCCGAGATCTGAACTCAAATCTAAAACCATATCCAACTTTTTAAGAACATAAAACACCAATTTCACATCCAAAAACAAAGTGAAATGAAAAAGAAAATCCACTATACAAGCTAATTGAGCCAATTTCAAGATAACATTAACTCATTTTTCCCATCATAACTTCGAAATTTACTTGATTCACAGTGAAATGAGTAGTTGACCGAGTTGACTCAGTGCCTTAACCTGTTCCCAAGACGAGATGTCTCAGTTGATCTACAGGATTAAAAAACAAAAGATGTCGTCAGTGGTGTGGTGGTGAGTATGTCAGATTCAAGCATTCGGGGTATTAGGAAGTGGAAGAACGGGATGACGATTTGAGAAGAAATGGGCTTGAACAAGAATCGATGGAACACAAAGCTTAAATACGGTATGAGTCCACCATTAATAGATGGAACGAGTTTGAACAACAATCGGTTTCCAGAAGAATCTATTTGACCAAGAATCGATAATGATTTGAGAACACACCGAGTTTTAGAGAACTTAAATCTAGTATGAGTCCGCCATTAATGGACCTAACTGAACCATGGAATACAAATTTTTTTTTTTTGCCAAAGATAGAATACAGAGCTTGATTTTATTGTTTTATTGAAGTTTTATTCTTGTATAGCTTTTGTGAAGGTTTATTCTCATAATCAATTAATTTTAACAAGAAGAATTTTTGGAAAGATGAATTTTAAAGGTATTTAGTTTTTTAAAGATGGATTTTAAGAAGAAATAATGGGCAATGATGAACGGCAGGGTAAAGGGTACAATTACCCATTTAATTTTAGAGATTGTAATAATTTATTCATTTAAGTTTAATTTATACACTTAATTTTAATAATGGTTATAATTTATCTACTTAATTTTAATTTATTAGAATTTATTGTAGTAATTTTTCTAATTTATTACAATTTACATATTTAATTTTTATTTTTATTTTCACCGGAGATCCTCAACTAGATCATAAATTTGACACATTATGACATATAAGCGCCATATGGAGGACGCATCAATAATTTTATCACATCAACTCACCACATAAAATATAAATTTTTTACTAGAAAAATAAAAATAAAATTTCTCTCTTCGAATACATGTGTTACATATATCCGCCTCAATAATTAATTAAAAAAAATACTTTTCTCTAAACATGTCTGTTACTCTCACAGATCATTTCTTATTCTCTTCTCTGTAAGAGATCACTTCTTCTTTTAGGGAAGAAAATTTTTTATATTTTTGTCTTTATAAAAATTTTTCTTTCTTAAAAGAAGTAGAAGCGATCTCTCACAGAGAAGATAATAAGAAACGATCTATAAATGAGATAAACGTGGTTAGAAAAAAAAAGTAAAATTTTTTAATTAATTATTAAGGATGACACATGTAACATATTTTATTGAATAGAGAAAATTTATTTTTATTTTTTTTTGTCAAAGATTTATTTTTCGTGTGATGAGCTGGTGAATTACTAATGAGTCCTCAATGTGGTACTTATGTGTCATCATACATCAGATTTTAGGTGATGTGATATGACACTCATCACTTCGGTCTATGGTTCTGCTATCACTTGTTAAATAAAAATTAAAATTAAGTGAGTAAATTGTAATAAATTAAATTTAAATGGGTAAATTATAATAATCACTCAAATTAAATGACCAAAATGTAACAAATTAAACTTAAATTAGCAAATTATGATAATGACTAAAGTAAAGTAAAAAGTGGTAAAATTTACCCATTTGCTAGCTTATTGTAATACGTGAAAGTCTTCAGTCATTATTTCATGTTGACATTCTTTATTAATGAATTATTATTATATTTTTTAAAAATGAATTATTATATTTAAAAACACATAAAATGGTTATATCAATAAAATATTATAAATGAATTACTTTTAAGAAATTAAGATGAAGTATAATGAGTTTATTACTTCAAACTATGAGAATAACTATGTATGATATTTAAAAATTTCTTTCAATTTTTCATTGTATATTGTGACACCAACTTTTGCATATCATAGTCAAAACTAAAGACTGATAATAATTAAGTCTAAATTAATGAAAATAACTTGAATACATTATTTTTCAAATATTTTTTGCAGAAGGAAATTGCCATTAGGAAGAAATTATTTATTAGTTATTAAATTATTATAATTATTTAGTGAAAAAATTATTATAATTATTATTATAACTCTATTAACTACTAGGAAAAAAGGATTGCTCCGATTCTTTTGGAGCCTCCTTTCCTTCTCCTGGACGCAATTTCCTGCTCTTCCCCATCATGGCCGGCCAAACTTAGCCGCTTGACCCTATGTTTGACAAGTTCTCTTTGATGGTAGGTGGGAAAGCTAAAAAATATTAGTCCAATAGTGGATTAGATACAAATTCAGGGAGAGCCACAGCTACTGTAAAAAATTCATTAATTGTTGAACCCATTAGTAATCTTTCTAAATTCCCTGCTTCAGATTCGGTTCCAATTGATCATGGTGGGTATATCGCTATTAAGATCAATGAGGAGGCATACAATTAAAGAGTTCACCTTTTTCAAAGAGGTTTAATAGCTTAGTTAATTTTACTGAAGGGAGAGAAGCCTTAGGCTTTCAATGAATTGAAAAAATGTCTTTCCAAAGCATGGTCATTGGATGATTCCTGGAAACTTATTTCTTTGGGATGAGATTACTATCAAATTAATCTGAATACTGAGGAGGACAAAAACAAAATTTGGGGCAAAGGCTCTATCACTTTGAAACCTAGCATATTGAGATTGTAGCGTTGGATAGCTAATTTTCATCCCTTTGAATTAAATTTGATTCATACACAAGTTTAGGTCCGTTTCAGCCATCTTCCTTGAGAGTATTGGCATCCTCTTATCCTGAATGATATTACTAGAGGTATTAGGACACCATTGCGAATTGATAATGCAAAATCTTCTGGCAATTTGGGGCATTACACTAGAGTTTTAATTGATGTGGATTTATCGCTAAAGCATCCTCAGACTTTGATGGTAGAACGGAAAGGTAAAAGCTTCTTTATTGATGTTTTCTACGAAAGCTTGCCCACTTTTTACAACTCTTGTTTTAATATTGGGCATTTACTAAGGGGCTATCATCTAAACTGAGATAAGGGGATTGCTAGAGCATAACAACCTAAGCCTAAAGAGCAACATAAATCATGCCCTAAATCGCAGATTTTTGCCAAGGATGCTGAGCCAGCCAAGAAGCCTACTTAGGTTCCCAAGCAACAAATGGAGGTACCTATGAGTAATGCCTTCAGCTACTTAGATGTCCTAGCCCCAACTCCTAAATGTATAGGTGAGGATGGAAGGCACCTATAACCTATTGACACTAGGGGCACTGGTTTTGCTTCGGACGAAGAGCCTTCAAATACTGTTGAGACTACCAATGATCCTTATACATATAGCATCATTAATGAAGATGATGTTAATCTATCAGCAATAGTTTATTTTACAACTAATCCTTCAACTGAGGAAATGCCACATTTGAAATGGAATTTACAATATGGGACCTTAACGATGTTATTTGGGCAGACTTAACTGATAATAATGATGAACTGGGATTGTTTGAAGTATTGGACCCTCAAGAGGGAGCTTAGACCATAGTAAAGCAAAAGCCTAATGGCAAGGATAAAAAGTATTCAGTGGTTCTCTTGTCCTCATCCACGAGAGTTTAGACTTGCCTTGATTTATGAAGATTTTCTTATGGAATTACCGTGGCATAGGAAACACAAATACTTGTCGAGTTTTAGTTAAATATTATAGGTCTCACAAGCTTGATTTTATTGGTTTAGCTGAACCAATGGTGGACTTAGTTTCAATTGATGTTTCTTTTTTAAGGAAGCTAGTATATAACTTAGTTGCTTCTAATTCATGGATTTGGGTTTTTGTGAAGGCAGGTTGTCCTCCTTTTTCCTTTTTTTTTTTCGGGTTAATAACCAACATACTACTATTGATTATTCTTTTGATAATATACCTCATAGAATTTAATTCATTTATGCCAGTGTTTGTGCTATTGCTATTGTTAGGGTTGTATGCCTAAGAGCTAAGTGTATTGTATATATTTATAATCAAATTTCCTTAATGGTATTTAATATATATATTTCGTTTAATGATTTTGTTCATTTTGTGTTAAATGTATACATGTTCCTTAAGTCATAAGTAAGAGAATTTATTCTCAAAGAGTTTGAGAATATAGGAGATAGGTTCTCTTTGCCATAGACTTTAAAGTATGTTCGTGGACATTATTATTGGTAGGAACATCATTAATTCGGAAGACCATCACCTCTGTTGTCATTCATGACAAGTATGAGATACGTGTTGGTATGGAGGTAGTGAGTCTCATGCTATAGACATGTGATGTCGTGACAACATGTGGACATACTCATGTAATGAGTAAGTTGAACAGTGATGCTAGAGGATAGATACATGGGTTTTATCCGCTAGTCAATATCTTATCATCTAGATCATAATTGTGCATATAATCCTTAGAGTTGAGGTGACATGTTATCTAGCATATTGGTGGCTATGGTTTGTTACTGCTTACATATCGATGCTATCCAAGTATTGGTATATGGAATGTGGTGGCCATAGTGAGTGAAATGTTGAGCTAAGTGATTTCCAAGAAAGGATTCATTAACTTGGAAAATCAAGGAAGGAATCCTATGACTCCTAGTTGTTCTTGATATTTAAATCCTTGGCCAAGGTAGTTAAGATTCACTAGAAAGAGTTTCTAGTAGCAAACAGTTCATAGAGAACTTGAACCGGATATAAGTCATATGATCTAGCATATATTGG
>CAOJBK011119540.1:0-18638 GCA_948294925.1 Codiaeum variegatum | reverse complement strand
TATATATAGATATATATATATATATATATATATATATATAAAATGTAATCACTATATTGATTTGGTCTTTAATCAAGATGGCACTCCATTAACTTGGCGAATCCTACACTTCCAAATAGGAAACAGAGATTGCATTGGGGTGAATATCTAGTGGGTCAATTGAAATCTTACAAGTTAACAACACTTACTCATCAATTCCCACAAGTTGTACATTGTCTTTATAGGGATTGATTCTTATAAGTGAGAAACACTTGCTCATCACAACTCTTGTAAGATTTAGTCTATTAGTTCCTAATACTTCCAGCCTCAGGTGCACATTACTGTTATTGGCCTTTCATATTAGTTAAGTTAAACCCATTGGACTAGTGATTATGATGATTTGAACATTGCATGGCTTAAGTGCACATTTTTGTTATTGACATGCAATGTATCTCATGCTCATAACATCTTATGCTATACAATAAATTCAAGGAAAAAAGTTCAAAGATTCATTATTCCAATGGAGAGCCATAACTTAATATTAAAGTTTGGAAGATTTTGGGCCTTATTAATTTAGATCTGACTTTGCACATTATCCATTTTACATGCATCTCATACATCATATATATCTCATATATATCTATAAAATGGACAATAAATAAAACACATGCATGATCATGGACTTAAAGCCTCTGCTCCTAGCCACTAGTAATGAGTAAAGGTAATTAGATTATCAAATTACAAGCTTTCATCTACACTAGTCTTCATGCTTCCACTTGGCATCTTCATGGGTTGGACCTTTCTCTTACTCTTGTATCTCCACATCTTTTGTATACATAAAGTATCCTTGGCATACTAAGGTGAGATTACAAAATAAGATAGCTCACATGCTCAATGACTTTGAAATCCTAATCTAGTAATTAAAACTTAATTTTAAACCCTTTTATATAATAAAAGAATATTACATACTCCACAAGTACATTTGTTAAGTTAAAAGTCCATAATCATCCATACATGCCAAGACCACCACATTACATGCATATATGACTCTTTTATATTAGTATGTGATGAATAACAACCGTCCTAGCCTTCTGAGCCAGCATGGGGTTGTATAAGTTCTGCCTATGCGAGTGTATGAATAAGGTAATATGAGCGTACATATATACTTCTACATGGAAGTATGCTAGTCCAGAAACATTAGGATGAATCTCCTTAAGATCATATGGTCGTATAGAATAAAGTAACATACGGTCATATTCTAGTCCAGAAAGTTAGAGAAGTTATTCCATCAATGCCATATGATCATATGGATATCTCCATATGATCATATACAAGAACAGAGCATTGGTTTCGCATAGATATTGCGTGGCTCTGATACCACTTGAAGGAAAAACTATGAACTATGCAAAAAAAGCAAAAAGGAAAAAATCCAAAAGATTAGTTTTTTGTTTTCAAAATTTTTATAAAACTTAGTTCCTTGCCGAAACTCTTTTAGCAAGGATGGTTTAATTATTGATTAAACTATTTAATGAACATTGAAACTTAGATTTGGAATGATTAGTTTTATTAAGGATACTTAAACAATTATTGTGCAAACCACAATTATAACTTAGGAAAATGTTAGAAGTATCAAAAATCTTAACTCTCTCCTTTATAAATTTGTGGCCACCAATATAAAACAACGATTTTGGGAAGATGGGGGATAGATCTTCCCTATAACATCCATAGCCCATCTCCTAAAGGGCCAAGGTTTGATGATTGAATGAAGCTCCTCCATCAGCGATATTTAAATAGGATCATGTTTCTAATAAGCCTAACATCCCTTGGAAAAATCCATGCAATCCTTTTCTATTCATGGCCACCAATAGCCATGTTATTGCAAGAGTAGTCTCATTAACCTTCCTACTTGATGGTTTCCAGCCTCCCCTTCATAAACCACAACAATAGCCAACATTTCTTCTTTAGGGCCGAGGGATAATAGGATCTAGTCTTTATATTTTCTACACAAAGTCCCTTCTTCTGCCAAACATTAGGTGTAAGGAGTCTTGTCCGATAGTCAATGTTTACTAATGGATTTTGTAGGAACTTAACTATAGGCTAACTCTAATCCCTGGTTATATCCATAGCAAAGACACTTGGATGTTTTTCTAACTGCTTTAGAAGTCGGCCAACATCCTTAGAGCACAATACTGAAATCAGCCTGTATTCTAGGGGAATATCCCCAAACCATTGGAGATAGCTAGATGCCTATTAGTTGACCTTGTTTGCCACTTTATTGGAAGCCCTAGTAGATTATTCCATGGAGATATGTTCAAAATCTTCCAACAAATGCATGGTCTTGTTGTAGTAGGGCTAAAGGACCGGTGCTTCACACTTGTACTCCCTAGTCAATTGGTTGACGTCTAATAATGAATCACTTATGATATCCAGTGATGATGCCCCTAGTTTAGCCAAAATTTTCAACCCTATAATCAAAGCCTAATATTCTGCTTGATTATTGGACCATGGAAAACCAAGAATCAACTTAAGTTTTGTGGTAATGCACCTAGTGATGTCAATGTTATGCTTGCCCCTAGCGAGGTTTAAGTTTTCAATCCATCAAACCACAACTCCTAAGAGTACCCCTAAGATAGATAATTTACTTCTTCATCAGGGTTGTCTTTATTAAGGTGATGGGCAAGAAAATCGGCTAGGGCTTGACCCTTTACTGCTCCAAGTGTGACATATTGACAGTAAAATTATGAGAGACCTACTTCCCAATTCTATTCCTCAAGTAGGGTCTTCACAATATGTATTTTATCAAATCAATTTCATAGATATCCATAACCACCATCAAGAGCATGTGATATATGAGCTTGGTACGAGAAAAGTACAAGAAAATCCCTAACTTCTCAATTGAGGTATACCTTGTCTCAGTGTTAGCTAAGCTACTAATAAGATAACAAATGGCCATCTCATATCCCCCTTGATCTTAGGCCAACATGCTCTAAATTGTATCTTTTGAAGGTGATATATACAAAACCAGGGGATGCTTGGGCTTGAAGGGAGTCATAAATGCTAGTTTAGTTAGGTAGGCTTTAATCTCATCAAACATCGCTTGATGCTCCTCTGTCCAAGTGAATTCCTTATTCCCCCTAAGCAACAACCTCCAAAGCTAAAGTTTCCCAACTATGTTGGCAATGAAAATTCTTAAGAAATTGATCTGCCCAATTAATCTTTATAGCTCTTTCTTGGTCTTTAAGGAAGTAGTTTCTAGAATTGCTTTTTCCTTATTTCTATCAATTTCCACACCCCTTTGATGAACTAAGAACCCTAAGAAGTTGCCAAAAGATACCCTAAAAGCATATTTTAAGGGATTCATGTTGAGCTGTTATTCTATCATCCCTCTTTTTGCTTGTTTCTTACCACTATATCATCAATATATACCCCTATGAATTTCCCAAAGAAATCATGAAAGATAGCATTCATTGCCCTTTGGTATGTGGCCCCGACATTCTTTAAACCAAAAGGCATTAACATCTATTCATATGCTCCTATTAAGCTAAGACACCTAAAGGTTATCTTGATTATATCTCCCTCGGCTATCTTGATTTGATTCTACCTCAAATGTCTATCCATGAAGCTCAAAATAGTATTTCTAGCAACTGAATATATCGACTATGGGCATGGGGTATTCACCTTTGGAAGTTTTTGTATTCAAATTTCTAAAATCAACATGTATCATCCGCTTCCCATTTTTCTTGATTGCCAAGACTATGCTGGAGAGCCATTTTTAAAAAATGATGATTGAATGAAACCCAGTTTAAGCAACCTCTCAATTTCTTACTTTGTCAAATTTTCCACCTCATGAGACATTCTTCTCACTGGTTGCTTGAATGGCTTGAACCCTAGCTTGATGGGAAGCTTATGCTCAACCAGTTCCCTTGCAATCCCTGACATTTCATCATAAGTCTAAGAAAAATAATCTTTAAACTACCTCAAGAGATCTACCAATTTTGTTTCAAATTCTAGGCATAATTTTGAACCAACAAAAATTGGTCATGGATCAGCCTCTTTCCCTAAGTTGATTTCCTTCAAGGGATTTTGGACTTCCATGGGTTTGTCTTGGAGTTTTTTTCTTCTACTCCTAAATCTTTAAGCCCCTGGACTGTTGTGGGATCCTTATCTTCATCCTAAAAAAGCACTCTGCTAAACACATTTTCTCCCAAAATAGAATTCAAAACTTGAAATTATCCTCCATTTGCCTCTTGGAGATTCTATATAAAAATCATTAAGATGATAAAGCTCGATCAATAGCCCAAACCGTCTTTGGCTGAGATAGTTGCTCAAACACCACAACCTTCCTATCAATCTTCCTTTTAGGGTCTAAGAATAGTCTCTTGGCCCTAGTATCATAGTAAATTGATCCAAAAAATGGACTCCTGCCTAAAAGGATTAGGGTCAGCATACACTATCTCTACATTATCATCTCTGAAATTAATATCTGATGCATACTTGAGGGGATACAAAAATTTGAATGAATCCAATCCCTCCCCAGTAAGTGATTGTAATTGACTTGGGCATCCACCATATAATAACTTGTTGGCCGAGTTTCCCTACCGACTTTGAGTTGTATAGTTATGAATCCTTCAGGCAGTTACTCACTCAACGTAAAGACATACAGGGAAAGCTTGGACCACTTTAGATTTTGAGAAGTGAATGTCCATTTCTTAAAGGTTTTTTGAGGCAAAATGTTGGCCCCAAACCCATTATACACCATGACTCTACTTGTTAAGATGTCATTTTCCTCGAACTTAATATAAAGGGGCCAAATGTGATTTGCTAAACTCCTTTAGAGCTCATCCATGATGATAGATAAACTGCTTTGATTTGGGGATTGGAGAGATGGTTTCCAAGCTGATAATTATCCTTTTAATCAGCCTGGATACTTCTTCTTTGTCTTCCATGGCTGATTTTTCACCATGGGGGTGCTTTATCAACCATACTTTATGTCTAACCCCATTTATATTTACTATGGTAGGGTTTATCTTAGAGATTTCTTCTTGAGGCCTTTTGCCTGGAGGTTTTTGATTTGGAGGCTCCTCATTTTGTTTCTCTTTAAGTCTCCCTAGTGCCCAACATTTGGCCCAGGACTACTTGAGGCACCTATCATCAAATGTCTTTCTATCATCAACTTTTCTAAGGAGTTTATTATCTCTAACAGCCACCATCTACTCAATCTTTTCAATGGGTACTTTATTATTTCCCTTCTTTACAGCTCTTTTTTCATCCCTTTGCCTTTCTTTCTCCTTCCAATGGCTCTCACTTTTATAAAGTGGTAGCTTCCCTCTTACGAAAGGAAAGGATACAACAACATGGTCTTCTCCTTATAGACCTTAAACCAATGGAGTAGTTGAAATAGCTAACAAGGCTCTCAAAAACATCCTTTAGAAAATGATCAGCAGCCATAGAAGCTGACATTTGCACTTGCCAAATGCCCTTCTTGGGTACAGAACCTCATACAAATTGACTACCAAATCTATACCATACTCATTGGTATATGGAATGGAAGCAATCCTACCTATAGAATTGGAAACCTAATCAACAAAGGTTCTCTAAGAAGCTTATATCACTTAACTTGATATGATCAACTGAACTTGATGGATGAGAGAAGGTTAGAAGCCCTTAATTAGACTCAGAACTACCAGCTGAGGAAAGTTCAAACTTCCATAGAGAGGGCCTTCAATAAGAAAGTCATGGATCACAAACTCAAAAAAGGTAACCTAAATCTTAAAAGAAATCAGACAACCCACACAAGACCATAGAGGAAAGTTCAAACTTCCATAGAGATGGCCTTTTATAATCAAGAAGATCATGTCAAATGGAGTTGTCATCCTGATGGACATCAATAGGATCCTAGCAATATCGACTAACTCAAGAAGTACTACATTTAGTATTTTATTACATGAGCATACATCTAGCATCATATTACTATAAAAAGAACTACATGGACCTGATTCCATAAAAAATCTTATGTAATTTATTATCAAAATCTTTTGTAAAGAGATGCGTAGGTAGCTCTTATGGGCATGGTCTAAATCATCTAAATGAATGTTTCAACATTTTTAATTAGCATTTATCATTTTAGGTTATTTAAGGAATATGCAAAAACAAACAGAAAAATAAATAAAAAAAGAATTAAACAAGCTAAGTTAAAAACTCGAAAGGGTGGCTTAGGAAAAATTTTGTTGTACAGCTGTTAGCAGTGTATGCCCTAAAGCTTACACTCAATATGTGAATGTAAACAAAAACCCAACATGCTTTTGTATATATGTTCTTTAAGTGAAAACATTCCTTACATCGAACGTATATATATCCCTTAAGTATTGTGTAGGGAATCTATTCTCAAAGAGTTTGAGAATATGAGTGACAGATTGCCCTTTTAACATATGCTTCAAAGGTTGTTCATGGTCATAGGATTATTGGTAGGGATGCCATTAATTAAAAAGACCATGTCATCTATGATAAGTATGATATACTTATTGGTATAGATGTAGTGAGTCTCATGCTACAGATATTTGATGTCGTGATAACAAATGAGCGCACTCATGAGATGAGTAAGTTGAACAGTGACATTAGATGATGGATACATGGGTTGTTACCTACTAGTCAATATCACATCATCTAGATCATTAATGTGCATATAATCCTTAGACTTAAGGTGAAATGTTATTTAGCATATTAGAGGTTATGGTTTGTTAATGCTTATATACTGATGCTAGTCATGTATTGGTATATGGCATGTGGTGCCCATAATCAGTAGTATGTTGGGATAGGTATTTAACTAAGAAAGGATTCATTAACTTTGGTAACTAAGGAAGGAATCCTATAACTTCTAGTTTCTTTTGATATACAAATCTCTAGCCAGAGTGGATAAGGTTCACTAGAAAGAGTTTCTAGTTAGAATCGAGTTTATTGAGAACTCAACCGGATAGAGGTCATAAGATCTAACATATAGGGCTTATCTTCTTATATGACCCTAGCTCAGATTAAGAATCCATAATGAAGGGATTCGAGTGCATGGTAATTATGATAGAGAGGTCTATGCAAATGTTAAGGATAAGATCATTGACATTCATTTCTAATTGGGTAGTCGTGATATGTAATGCTAGATGTCACTCACAACTTATGGGACTAAGTGTTGAATTAGGTTAACACACTTGGTAGGAGGAAAAGAGTTTTCTTTATCCTATTTCTAATTAAAACATGAACTTAGTAAGTCACATACTAAATGGTGATTCCCATTAGCTTGAATGTATTATATTAGCGATTAATTAAAGAATTTAATTAATTGTTAGTGATGATAGAATTGAACATTTAATTAAATTTACAAAGATGCTAGTATGTCTTGATCTTTAATTCACCATAGGAAAAATTCAATTATGTCTTAGTTTGTATGAGATACAAATGGGTATGACTAATTGAAATAGTTTTGGACAAACAAGTAAAATAATTTAGCTTAACATGAGATGTTAGCTTAATCCACATGAGATGTGGTTAATTAAGGTTTAAGAATGATTCTTGCTAATTATATACTTAATCTAGTTGACTAATTGACTAATAATTTAGTCAAATTTAAACTAGAATAAGTAACCATGTTTCCTAACATGTTTTCATAATTTAAGGAATGGTTGTTGGAGGAGTTATGGGATATAAAAGGGATGTCTTCATCTTTTGCCTAATACACTCAACACATAGAAGAGATGGTGATACTATTCATCATCTTATTCATTGGGTTAGAGAAAGAAGCTCTCTACGAGTTAGAGAGTGAAAGCTTCAAATTCACACCAAATTGTGAGAGTAAGTTTATTTTGAAGAATATTTCTTCAAATACAAGCTCATCTTCAATTAACCTTTGTGAAAGGAGTGTGAGAAGCATTCATGTCCAAAGCCATCCTCAAGTCTCTAGTTCTTAAGTAAAGGAGTAAGGATCAAACATTTGGATAACTAAAGAGAGAAGATTCAAGCTTCTTGAAGAGAATTGGAGAACAAGCTTTTGGGAAAAGCTAGGTATGTATCGAGCTAGAGGCTTCACACTTAAGCATCTTAACGAGGGAGGGAGAGAGGTATTTTTACATCAAACCTTTCTTTGTATAACTTGGGTTTTGCACACAATTGGTGAGATTATTCATAGTTAAAGTAATGAGTCCTTTCATAGGTTTAGGCATTTATCAAAGAGTTTGATAAATGACTAAACTCTCTATGTTAAATGAGTTTTGACATAGAGTTGATTTTCAAAGTGTTTGAAAATTTTAAATGATTTTGCTAAAAGAGTTTTGACAAAATGATTTTATTGAAACCTTAGGTTAGAGCAAAGTTTTATAAAGTTTGAAATATTGCTTAACCTAGTTATCGTTAAAAGAGTTTTAAACAAATATAGTTTTTGAAAAAGTTTTAAAAATAGAATTTGTATCTTTCATTCGTGTGGGGATTCGGCTTTCCCCCCCTTTAAGCTTCTACTGTGCAGCTCATTTAAGCCTTCAATAGCCTGCTAGACTAAAAATCAAAAAAGGCAGTCTATACAACATTCAAACAGTTCGCTAGGCAAATGTAAGAGCTTAATAAAAATAAAATGCATTTTATTAAGGTTTTATTCATCTTTTGGAACATCGAAAAAAAATCTTAAAGTATTATAGATGACTAAAAAACACATCAAAGCAAACAAAAACCCTAGTTTAGCATAGACTCACTCCTTAATCTCAATCAGAAGATTATAATGCTTCACGTTCTGCCTTTTCCATCATGTCTCAATCCACCAGTCGAAATACTATAGAAGTTTGTCATAATCACCACCTAGGACCAACATCTTAAAATCTTGAATCCAACCTTTAATGATTGCCTAAACTACTCTGGCATTCACCACATATGCCTTAAAAAAGCACTATCTGGGGGCACATTCTGATCATCTTCCATATGTCAAAGGACTCTAGTAACCTGATACCATGTCACCTTCTTCAAGCCAATCAAATACACATACCTAAATGCCTAACTCTTTGTCATGAAGTGCTCGATTATATACTAATTGGGTCTCTAAAAAAAGTCTGAAGAGTTTAGCTCCATCAACCAGTTAATCACGTCCTTTTTAGTTGGTACTCCACATCTTTATGAAGAATTCAATTCCATCAGCTCCACGTCAGAGACAGACACCCACCAATTGCATTCCTATTCTCGACCTCGAGACCAACCACTCGGATTCTGTAACTTTCTCAACGAATGGAAATCTTCCTATTTTTATACCAGTATGAAAAATAATCTCTTTTCTCAAGACTAAGAATGATCTTAAGGTGGTCTTTTTAACTAAATCTGAAAAGAAATACAAGGGTTAGATTCCTTTCATGAACAGTAAATAATAAATGACAATAAAATAACTCAAGTACCTGAAGTAGAATAAGACTAATGGTTTAAGGCTCTTTCAAGTAGCAATGATGATCAAGGCTTAGCAATGTCTGGACCAAAATCATACTAGTAATTGATTTTCCCTAACCTATCTAAGGTATCGATAAAACACTCATACCGTATTTTCTGAGGTTGATCCACTCTAGTTGGCTTAGGTTTCTGTACCAACCATTCATCACTTACCTGAAGTATGGCTCTATTTGTTGTGGGAACTCACAAAATACTTTTTTTTTTCTCATAAACAAATTTTCATGAGCAAAAAGTAATAAAACTTCAAAAAAAGTTGAAATTTCACACAAACATCAAAGTTTTACAAAGGAAAGATACACAATGAGCCATACTCAGCATGCATCTCATGCATCCCCCTCCAAATCCTACCATCATCTAACAAGCCCATAAGTTGACATGGCATGATCAGCAAGATCAGCATGACGATTACAATGTTTGGTATCCCCAACTTGGTTCTACTTAGTAAACTATAAGCCCATAATCTGACATGGCGACAAGTCTAGAATCCGACATGGCATTGCCACAATCCTATAAGCTTACATAGCACCATCACAAGCTTAGAATTTTAAATTGCACTTGTGGGTTAAGTATCATCAAAATCACCTTCCGCTCGAAGCTAATTCATATAAGAGGACAGTTGTGAACCCTTAATTTTGCACCACTAAAATTACTAAGCACCTCATGACTCTCGAGAAAACTTAAAGGTATAGAAGCAAAATAGGGGTTTAAGAGGGTAGCGCCCTTTGTTGCCCAACCCCTCGGATGAAAATTTCAGATTGCAAGATTTAAATAGAAAATTTTGCATATTTAGACATATTCTAATGGAAAATCTCATTTTTTTACACCACCAAATTCCAGCCATCAATACGATTCCATAAACTCAAATTGGGCCCAAATCGGACTTAAAACGAGTATAAAAAGTCAGAAAAACTAAAAAAACTAAGTTGAGTCAGATCAAGCCGATCCGTAGATGGCTCGTGCGTACGCAGCATGAAAGCAACAAACCTTGCTGGCACACAGTTAGGATTATGTATGTATAGTAAGGCTTACGGGTACACGGTTGTCCTAACGTATGTGCAGCAGGCTTGGCATGCGCATAGTGTCCCCTACATGAGCGTTGTGGCCTCAGCATACGCGTTGGCCCTCTCTTATATGTGCGAACATTTCTTGCAGACCAAGACGATTTTCCCCTATAAATAGGATATTTCGAACACTATTTTATCAACATTTTCGCTCTAAATCCTATCGAATTTTCCACTCATAATTTTTACGACCTGAACCTCTATTGAACCGCTCACTCAAAACCACTCTTACTCATTATAGACAAACTATTCATGCACGATTTTGAATTATTGTCCATTTTAAAACAAGTTTCTATTGTGCGCCTAGTTTTCTTATTTTGTTCTATTTATTATGTGTTTTGTTTTAATGTTTATTTTGATTATGTGAAATTGACATGGTAACCCATTACAATTTCATTAAGTCATCAGGTCCTCCCATTCCAAAGTGACAGAGAGAAAAAGTAATCTTTTAATTCTTTTGTTTTCTATTCTGAATCCTAAACCCGACTAGGATTTTCATATCAAAATAATTTTCTTTTAATCAAAACTAACATGATTAAAAACTTAGTTAATATTTTTAAAAAATTCAAACAATTAGCTTCTTAACAAACCTCAATTTCAATCAAACAACCCCCAACTCATCATAAGAAGGGAGAACAACATGAAGTTTGATTTTCATTCCGTAGGATACACTAATAAACCTGCTCAAAAGGCTTCAACTCCACTTATTTATTTATTTATTCATTTATTTATTTTCTTTTCCTTTTTTCTTTATTACTTTCATTTTCTTTTGTTTTAAGTCTATATTTATTTTATTTTATTTTCATGTTAGTTTGCTGCTATTATTTGCAATGGTAAACGATGTGATTCCTTCTTGACATGAGTTATCAATGGAGGAGCCTGTCTGGTTTATTTCTTAACATATCTGTTGTTAGTGAAATAGACCTGTCAATTTATTATTTTTTTTGTTCTTTATTTTATGTATTACTTATTATTTTGCTATTATATTCTTATCATTATTTTCATTGTATGAATGCTTATTTCAAGAGAATGTGTGCCCTTCCTATGCCCGGCGACTATATGATGGATCCCCTTTGCATGGGATTTTGCTTTATTTCTATTTTTTTTATTTTACTTATTAGTAATTTTGGGGATGTGTGCTCTCCTTAGTACTGTCATGGCTAGAGAAGAAACCCATGTTTCATTTGTATCATCTATTTATTTCTGCTTTATTTTATTTGTATCATTTTTCATCTTATCGTTATATTTTCTCATGCATCATTAACTTAATTGCTATATTTGTAGATGCATCATATGATAGTTATTCATGCATACATGAAATCATATTTTGACCAAGTTCATATGACTTTAGAGCTAAAAGTGTAGAAAATTCATTTTTTCTAAAAATTTGATTTTGTATTAATCACAAGTCCCTATATCCATCCTTTGGTTCAAGGCTTGTGTTTTTTCCATTAGTAAAACAAGATTTTTGGAGTTAAATATTACATGAAATGAAATATTTTTCTAAAGTATTAAGTGGCAAATAACAATACACACCACACACCTAATAGACCCATAAGGGATTCTCCCTATGTGAGACTCGGAATCAACTCAATGTACAATCCTTCCCTTCATGATTGGTTTCCTCAGAGCTAAAAACTATGAGGTACATGTCACACTCGAGGGTATGGCATCATACTTAGTATCCCTTTTGGCATGAATCCAAGGCTTAAATCAACTTAGATTTTAGTTAGAGAAGCTAAAATCTAAACATGCCATTTAGTAAGCACTACATCTGAAGCCTTGCCCTTCAAATGGCAATGATTAAATCTATTCTTACCAACCCACCACTCCATTATCTCATGATATTTATTATTCCAAATGGAGTTGCAAGCAAAATAGAAAGAATTCAACATAATTTCTTCTAAGGTGGCAATGAAGTTAAAAGAAAGATTCATTTTGACAACTGGTTGGTGATTGAAAAGGTGAAATCATTGCGTGTCTTGGTGTTTGGTCATGCTTCATAAAACGTAGTTCCTTTATTCAAGTGATTATGGAGATTTAAGAAAAAAAAGAGCACTTTGGAAAAACACCATTGAACATAAGTATATGTTACATCCTATTGTGATTGTAGATGTGTATATGTAACAGTATGCAATCAAATTTAATAACCCTAGTCTCTAAGGCTTAGTATAGAATGAGTAGGGTGTCGAGCTCTAAGAATTTAGCAAATCTTGTATTAACCGGATACCTAATAGTATGGATAAGAAAAAGTATTAGTTTGATGGGTGTTAGTTAAGCTAAATCTAAACTATAAAGTAAATAAACAATAATTTATGAGAGTTAGAATCACAAATAAGAATTAATCATGTAAAGATGAAGAAATGCTATGATAGGGGAAAGGCTAAAAGTCCTTAAAGGCAACTTTTGTTGACAATTATGGGTGCTTTCATTTAAACTTCATAATGCATTCTCATGCCAATGCAAAGATAAATAAAAATCTTATGTTCATGCCAATTTTAACCCCTTAAGGTAGATTGCTTGTCTCCAAAGTCAATCTTATGCCTTAAGTAATTTCAAATACTTTTCCATCAATTTTCCCTCTAAAGTTTTATAGGACAACCCCAGATACCAAGCCCTTCCACACGAGCTTCACAACCCACACAGCCTCATGCAACTTCAGATTTGGTAGCTGCATTCTAAAATTGGATCACCAACATTATTCCCTTACTTCCATCACTTCAAGCAAGTCAAATACCCAACCCACCAACTAGGGTTGATGACAACTCTCCTTTGATGAACAGAGGATTGAATGTCAATGCCCCCATTAACGTAGCAGGAGCCCTACCAAGTAGGCCTACAGGAGAAAGGGATAAGAGCATATCAGTGCTAAAAGCACCAGTCAGGGAAGAAAGAGTGGGAGAAGGAAGTGGAAGGAGGTAAGCAGATGACAGGGAGGTAGCAGGAGATAGATTTGTTGCCAGTAGAAGAGAAGAGGGTTGCAGGAGCCGGTCCCACGGGGGTTTAGAATGAAGACATGAACATGCAAGTAGGCATGAAAGCCCCAGGAGAGAAGATCAAGAAGTCTCAAGCCACCATGGGTCAAAAGTAACACTAAGAGAAGAGGTAGGGAGATACATGGAGGAAATGGCAGGCCCCAAGCCATACCGAAGGAGAAGCTTTTCCCTTCACCTCAGATCTCCATTTCATAGGAGCATAGAGAATTCCAAATGCCTGAAAAATTCAAGCAGCCTTAAATAGACAAGTATGATGGTAGCTAAGATCCTAAAGCACATGTCCTAGAGTTCAAACACTTAGTGGAGTTGCAAACCACTAGAGACGAAGCACTTTGCTAGGCTTTTAGAGGTACCTTGGGAGGGGCTGCGATGAAATGGTATGATAGTCTTCTAGAGGGAAGCATAGATTCATTTTAGAGTCTAATGAACTTGTTCATCAAGAGATTTTCAGATAGCATCCCCACACCAATACCAACTCGAGCCTTGTAGCAGGTGGAACAAGGTTCAAATGTGTCACCCAGAGACATAATTGCCTATTTCAATAGAGAAACACTAAAAGTGATGGATATTGACAAACCTTGAGCAATTGAAGCTTTACAGAAGTGCATTAGCCATCAGACTACTTCAAAGGTTCGGTTCGGAGTTCACCTAGGACCTTAAATGAAGCCATGGAAATTGTAGAAGAATATATTAAGCAAGATGATGCTTTCAGGGAGAGCATGTTTTTCAAGAGAAGGAAGCCAGAAGAGGGAAGCTCATCCCAAAAGAAGGCTAGGAAATAGGAGTTAATAATAAAGGGTGGAGGAATCCCTAACAGGCAAAATCCCTAGCTGTGGCACATTGAATCACCTAGCAAGGAGAGGTTTGATCCTTCTAAACTTACACCGCTAAATGCTAAACTAGAGATGGATTTTGCAAATTTTCAAGACAAGGATATTTGGAAGAGACCCAGGCCCATTATAAAGGATCCATCCAAGTGAGATAGATCCCTATGGTGTAAATTTCACGACACTCATATGAACACCACCAAAAATTATCGTTCCCTCCTGGGGTAGATTTAAAGGCTCATAAAATAGGGATATCTTAGCAACTACATTAAGAGGACTGATAGAGCAGGGCTAGTGAACCCATCGTAGGCAGTACCAATCGAAAATGGAGTGGCTAGAGACATTCTATACCTCATAGGAGGACCAGAAGAAGTCCCTATCAGTTAAAGGAAGGAGAAGGGAATGGCTTATGCTCATGATCCATTAGAATTTGTTTATTTTAATGGCTCGAAGTAACCCACATCATGTTTAGCCAGCAGAGCTAGCAAAAAGGTCGAAGCCATGGTGATCTCTACGGTGGTGGCAAATTTCAGGGTCCGGAAGATCTTCATTGATACAAGGAGATAGGTGAACCTCCTACAATGGGAGGCATTCACACAGATGAGGATTGACAGCTCACAGATTCAGCCTTTAGAAGTGTCAGTGTGCACTCTTGATAGAGCCATCATCCCAGCAGTGGGAACCATTGAGCTGCCTGTAATAGTAGGCCAAGCCCCGAAGGCAGTAGCAGTGATGGCAATCTTTATTGTGATGAAGATGCCCATGGTGTATAATGTGTTGTTGGGAAGACCGTTGTTATGGGATCTAAATGCTTCGGTGAGCGTCAGAAGAGGCAGGTTGATAGTTACCCTTCCTGATGGATCAGACCAGTATATCTTTAGAGATGTAGCACCTAAGATGACTTTAATGATCGAGAATAAGAGGAAGGCTATCTTACTGGAGCTGGACAAGGTGAAAGTGGTGGAGACATCTCCTCAGGAAGTCCCAATAGAATCTAAAGGTGAATCTGCTCAAAGGCTCGAGTCCTTCGAAGTTGCTGATAATGGTCAAACCTTGTAGATCAATTCCACATTGGATTTAGAAGAAAAGAAGCAGGGGTAAGAATTTCTAGCTAATAATATTAAAACCTTCACTTGGATCTCCACCAATATGCCAGGGATAAGCCCAAAGGTGATTACACATAAGCTCCGTGTGGATCCTGCCTTCAAGCCAATCAAATAGAAAAAGAGGTGCTTTGGGCTTGAACGATAAGCTACTATTAATGAAGAGGTCGATAAGTTACTTGTGGCTAGTTTCATCAAGGGAGTACAGTTCCCAGATTGGCTCGTAAATGTGGTGTTAGTAAAAATAATGAGCAGAGGCTATCATATATGTGTGGAATTCACTGATCTGAACAAGGCATGCCTAAAAGATTCTTATCCATTGCCTATAATTGATAAATTGGTAGAATCCATAGTTGGTTATAATTATTTTTCTCTGCTTGATGCTAAGAAAGGCTATCACCAGATTAGAATGGATGAAGATGATAAGGAGAAGGCTTCATTCACCACGAAAAAGGGAACATACTGTTATGTGTCTACACTGTTCGGAATTAAGAATGCTGGAGCTACCTACCAAAAACTTGTCAACCATATTTTAGAAAATAGCTCGGGAGGAATCTTGAAGCTTATGTGGATGACATGGTAGTGAAGAGCATGAGAATCCAGCAACACATCTAAGATTTTAAGGAAGTGTTCAGTGTAATGAATGCCTATCGAATGAAGCTGAATCCAAAAAAATGTGCCTTCTTCATTAATGGAGGCAAATTCCTAGGTTACAAAGTCAGTGAAAGAGGGATCGAGAAAAATCTAGACAAGGCCTAAGTAATCCTTGAGATTAACCCTCCTAGGACAGTCATAAAAGTCCAAAAGCTAACAGACAGGCTAGTGTCTCTCAACAGATTCATATCCAAATCTGGTGAGAAGTATCTTCCATTTTTTAAGAACCTTAGAAAGAGTGCCACCTTTGAATGAAATCAATATTATCAACAGGCCATAGACAATTTAAAAGATTTCTTCACGTTAGAACAGGTCTTGAGCAGGCTGATAAAAGGTGAAGAACTCCTGTTGTACCTCTCAACCTCGCAATATATAGTTAGTTCAGTACTGGTTAAAGAGGAGGGAAATCTCTAAAAGCCAGTTTATTATTTCAGTAAGGTACTACAAGAGGTAGAATTGAACTATAGCCTCCTCGAGAAGATAGTGTATTCTCTAGTGTTATCTTACAGTAAATTCAAGGTTTATTTGGAAGAACGTCAAGGGGTGGTGGTTACTTTGCATAAACCACCCTTACAAACACTGTTTCATAAACCATAACTTTTTGGAAGGCTACTTTGTTGGGTCACAGAGTTAGGAGGATATGACCTGGAGTATAGACCTAGAAGAGCTATCAAGGCACAGGCCTTGGCAAATTTTATTTCAAAAGGTTCATTCCCAATAGGGGAAATACCAGGAAGTGAGCCTCACGGGCGGCCCGAATACACGATCTCGAAGATCAAATGGGAGTTGTTTGTTAACAGGGCTAGTGGTAAAAAATCCAGCAGAGTGGTAGTGGTATTGAAGAATGAAGAGGGGGTTCTTATAGAGTTTGCCATAAAGCTAGAGTTCGCAACTACAAACAATGCAGCTGAGTATAAAGCCCTCTTTCAAGGCCTCTTTATGGCCGAGTACTTGCACATTGAAACATTGCACATATGTAGTGACTCAAAATTAGTATTGGGCCATGTTAAAGGTCTTTACAAAGCACGACATCCTGATATGGACAAATACTTAGAGAAAATAAACTTACAGTTGAAGAAAATGAAGGAGAAAGGCTTAGAGGTAGAATTCAAGAAGATCCCGAGAGCTGCTAATAGTAAAGCAGACAGTTTGAGCAAGCTTGCCATAGGTCACCCAATTGGCATCCCATCAAGGTGTTCTCAGGGGTCTTGGCATGCCCTTCCATAGAAGTTTTCGAGCCTATTATGTGTATAGAGCCCGCACCCTATTGGATGGACCCAATAAGAGCCTACCTAGAAAAAGGTGAACTCATAAAAAACTAGAAGCATGTAAAGAAGATCAAATGGAGGAGCTCGCATTTCTCCCTATACAATTGAGTCCTCTCCAAGCGAGCTTCTCTCTTCTATGGCTTAGATACCTCACTCCTAGTGAAGTAGAATATGTCTTAAGGGAGATGCATGAAGGAGCCTACTGAATGCACATAGGAGGAAAAATATTAGTAGCTAAAGCCATCAAGAAAGGGTACTATTGGCTTACCATGAAAGCAGAGGCCATAAATTTAGTCAGGTATGCCAAAAGTTTGCCAATTTATGTAAGATCCCAGTTGCTGAACAAACGCCCATATATGGCTCGTGGGCATTTGCCACTTGGGGGATGGACATAGTGGGACCTCTCCCCATAACCACTAGCTAGAGAAAATTTCTCCTTGTATCAGTAGAATACTTCACCAAATGGGTAGAAGCTAAATCCCTTGCAATAATCATGTTAGAGAACGTAATGAAATTTACATGGAAAATATTATATGCAGGTTTGGAGTGCCGCACCAGATCATCAGTGACAATGGGAAAAAGTTTGATAATGCCAAGATGAGAGACCTATGTGAGGGCCTCAACATGAGGCAACATTTCTCCTTAATCTCCTATCCTCAGTCTAATGGGCAGACAGAGGTCACCAACCAAACCATTGTCTAAGGGTTAAAGAAAAGGCTTAAAGAATGTGGAAGAAACTGGGGAGAGTAGTTATATCATGTGTTATGGACTTATAGAACCACCCCCTAGAGAATCAATAAGCGAGACACCCTTTTCCCTCACATTTGGTACTAAATCAGTTCTCCCAATTAACATAGGGAAGCCCAGTGAGAGAGTATACTACTACAGTGAAGAAAAGAATGAAGAGCAGAGGAGAATTGATTTGAACCTATTAGATGAGTTGAGAGAACGAGTCTACATCAAGGTTGCAGCATAAAAAAATAGGGTTGCAAGCTACTTCAACCAAAGAGTTAAAAGTAGAATATTCAAAGAAGGAGTCCTGGTGATGAGAAGCCTAAAAGCAATAGGGACACATTAAGGCATGGGAAAGATGGCACCGAATTGTGAAGGCCCATTCAAAGTGGAAAAATCTATTAATCCAGTTGCTTACAAGCTGCAAACCATGGAAAAGAGAGAAGTACCACATACTTAGAATGTACAACATTTGAGACTGTACTATTCCTAATTAGAAATTATATATATATATATATATATATATATATATATATATATATATATATATATA
>CAOJBK011119318.1:0-13369 GCA_948294925.1 Codiaeum variegatum | reverse complement strand
CGGCTTTTCCCTATGGACTAATTTTGATGGGTGGGACCTAAAAATGCAAAAATAAGGGTTTTGGGTTGGGCCCCTCCCCCCCCCCCCCCCCCCTAGAAGATTCGATATGAAAAAGGATGGATATGATAAGTGTGAATGGTGTTCTTACCTTGAGAGGGGCTTTTAGGAAGTTGCCCATAAATAGGCCAACTCACCTTCTCCGGTCCTCATTCCAAGCATATCTCATTATTTTCTTCTTTGACATTTCTTAAGTTTCTCTGGATGCTTCCTAATCAAGAGCCACAGGAGGAGTTACCTTTTTCTTCTGAAAATTTTACCGAATGAGAAGACTCTCTATAAGTCGAGACCGAAGGTCAGTTTTTTCCTCCGCCTAATTATGGTTTCATAGCGGGCTTTAAAGATCAAGTTGAGAGAGCCATTGAAGGTTTCGAATATAGAATTATTACAAAATGTGCAGGATCATAGCAACTGGGAAGGCTATCCTGTGGTATATATATATATTTTTACAAGAGTTAGATAAAATAACATAAAAATAAAAGGTAGAGATTTTACCTATATGGTCATACACATAATCGTATAGGTGGTAGATCACATCTAGTAGAGGTTGAATCCTTTCTGGTAAGAAACCCACTGGTACAGGAACAAATAAAGGCAACTCATCTTTCTGGCTGGCGAAGCTAGACTGTCAATAAAAACCTTTTATTTACCATTACTGAGAGATGGTGGGATACGACTAAAACATTTCACTTTCTTGTTGTTGAAATGACCATGACACTTATTGAGTAGGTCTATTTGACGGGGATACAATTTAGTAGGTGGCTTGTTGCCTTTGATGCACAGGTTCGAAGTAGAGAGACATTGGGTGGTCTTCTGGGATCTCCCCTTGAGAGTCGGATGGTTTCCAGGTCTTGGCTAATTACCTTACTAAATTGTATGAATTTGTGCACCTTTTCTATTGACCAGTGTGCTAGGGTATGCATGTTGATCATGCTTTTTTGCATTTTCTTATTCAATGAGCGAACTTGTGTCGACTTAAAGATCATGAGTTCATTGGAAAATCTAGACCAGCTGGGTGAGTTTGACTAGTGTGGGACTGCAATAGCTGCTGCATATAGAGCTATAGGCTTGATGCCCAGATCTTGAGGAATTGGGATCCATGCAACCATAATTGCTTGGAAGGTTAGCATTACCCTATGTTTCCTGCTTGTTTATTATCCAATTATTGATTTTCTGCCTTTTGTAGCACTAGGCCTTTGCACAGTTTCCTATCATTTCCCCCAATGTCATTACTAAGAATGTTACTACACGGTATGGGGCAGATATAATGTTAGTCTGTATAGCGAGAGCTGTTCATTAGTTTCTCCTTTACTTAGTATAGAGAGATTTTCACTTCTATCACCGAGGTATGTTCTGAATGACTTTACTTATGACTTTTGATTTTCATCAATTCTAATGGCCAGTGGTCTATTTTAGGTGGACTGGGCTCCTTTTTGATATGAGGGTCTGATTGATGACATTTTGCCTGAGGATTTGGGTATATCAGCTACTAAGATGTGGATCCTCTTTGGGTCCAGCGAGACTCGAGAATTGTTTTTGGGACAGCAAGAAATAGCTAAGATGACACTTGTGCCAGTCGTGCCAGCTGATCCTCCTATCATCATGAGGTGATGGATGTTGATTGTGAGATTCATTGGAGGCTTGGAAAGCCTAGATAAGAGTTGGTTATTATAGAGGCTTCATATATAGATTTTATTACTTCTCGTTCGATGAGAGTAAGGCCCCCACTTTCCTTGCCTCAGGGTGATGTTCCTATGGTATCATCAGCTGAAGCTCCGAGACATCTTTCTTGTGGCTAGACATCTCATGCCTCTGCTCGTGGCATTCCTACCCCCAGTTCTACTTCGTCAGGGGAAAGTGTTTTGATGCTAGCAAGTTCGAGCTTTCATTTCCGTGGTGTTCTACATATAGGGGAGATAGTTCCTTTTGTCTTGTCGAATGGTGAGGGATCATACCATTATATTGGAAATCGGTTTTTAGATGGTTTCAGGCCGCTTTTCCCAAAGTTTCAGCAGACATTATGTACCAAAATTTCCTTTCCATGACTCTATTTTCCATGGTATTCTGACATCTGTTTCGTCAGTTCCAGGTTCCTCCAGAGGCTTATGCTTATCAATATAGCCTACTAGGTCAGACTCGTTATAGCTTGGCTACCACTTTGAAGGCTTTATATATTGCTGAGAGCAGGAGAGAGTTGCGCATGGTCAGGAGATGCGCAAGCACCGATGAAGCAGGCAACAGTAAAGCTCCAATTAATGATGATGATGAGGATGATAATTCTTAGTCTTATATGTTTATGTATTTTACTTTGATATGGTCCCATCGTGGATCCTTTTGTTTGAAAACTTATTTATTAGAGTTAATTCTGTCTGTTTGAGATTGTTTTTTTGAACATTTTTTCTTTTAAGTGCGATTCTCCTCACGAAAACAACACAAAATAACTTTAGGAATAGGACTCAAAAAAACTATTTTGAATGAAAACCGATCAAACAAGGCTGGGTGCTATGAAGGATAGAAGCAATATAAGGAGTAGAGTGCGAGCTAGAGGCCCTGCATGTGTGCAGGTCCCCCTATGTGTACATAGGTCCTCTTGCGTGCGAGCGGGTCCTTTGGGGTGCACTTAGGTGCTTTCTTGTGCTCTTGACCTTCTGAATCCTGTTTTGCCTTGGATTTCATGTGATTATATATTTGACCGTATGAAAATCGCTTTCATTCATAGAAAATCAATATTTATCCTTTCTTTAAAGAAAAATATTATTTCTTTCTGTTATTTCCTCCATCTATGGAGCCATAATTTAGTCATATGATGCATGGTTAGTGCAAAAGCCTGAGCAATAAGGAGCATATCAACTTCAGGAAGTACGATATGAGTGTTTTACGGACACTTAGGGGTGTTAGAATTGATTGGGAATTTTTGAATGCCTGTGCTAGGTTATGGGATCTTATAGATCATATTTTTAGCCTTGGAGCTTGTATGGACGAAATGTGTCTGAATTTTAAGGAATTTTCTATTTTATTGGGTTTTAACCTCGAGACTAACCTGGTTGTTCTAGTTAAAAATGCTAGGTATTTTAACTCCTTCAGAAATCTTTTAGATTTAAGTACTGAGGAGGCTTCAGGTATGATGATGGATGATTTAGTGGACTTGTCTGCTATGGTTATTATGTTTTATGAGGACAAAGATCCAAATGATATGATTTGGATGTCTAGGAGATTGAAAGCATACACATTTTGTTTAATGGCTACATATGTTTTTATGGGCCAAGTTGGATGGGGTGATGTGAGAGTGGATGAGCTAATACCCCAAATGGGTAAGGGAAAATCAATTGCTGGTATGATTTTAGCTGAAACCTTATTGAGCCTTGATCAACATTATAACTTGAAAAAGCCTTAGACCATTAGCCCCATTCTACTTCAAGTACTTAGTTCCTTTACTATTTTTTTTACCTTTAATGCTTGTGAGACAATTCTAACCCTTGTCCTTCATTTCAAATTTGGTTGATAGACCATCGTAAGATCATTCTCGATCCTAATATAAGGGATTATTATCCATCTTGGTATTGCAATAGGAAGATTTCCATCCATTTTGACATTATGAAGAACTGGATTAGCTAGCTAATGGAGTTGAATTCTTTAGATTTACTTTGGAGGCCTGAGTGGTATAAGATCAAACACTTTAAGATAAGGAGTTAGGGATTTATATATATATGTATTTGCTTAGTTTGAAGATGGTGACATGGAACTAGGGTACTAGAGTCCTTTGATAGATGGGACATAATCAGAACATGCCTCTATATGGTACTCTTTATGAGGCTTCTATGGTGAATGCTAAAGTGGACAAGGTAGTCACTAAGGTTAGGATTGAGATTTTAGGATGTTGGATCCAGAAAATGATTATGGAAAACTTCCAGAGTACTTATACTGGTGGATTGAGACATGCTAGAAAAGAGAGAAAGGCGAAGCATTATGCCCTTCTAGTTGAGATTAAGAAGTGAGGCTATGTTAGGCTAGGATTTTTAGGAATAGGGCTAGGTTAGACTAGAACTTTTGATTGTTTTGATTCTTTTTTTTTAATTTTGTCTCAAACGCTTTCTTTTTAATCTAAACTGCCCTTTTGGGTTTTCAGTCTAGCAAGCAACCTTAAATGTTGCCTAGACTACCTTTTGGTTTTTAATCTAGTAGGCTTCACCCTAAATTTTGCCTAAGCCACCCTTTCAGGTTTTCAACTTAATGGGTTTTATTCTTTTTTTTTTTCTAATTTCTTACTTTCTTTCATTTTTGCATGCATGTTAAAGAGCCTAAAATGATAAATGATAATGAAAAATGTTGAAACATGTAAATTTTATAAGATGATTTAGACTAAACCCATAAGGGATGCCTACGTATCTTCTTACAATAGATTTTGATAATTAAGAACATGATAATTTTGGAGAATCAAGTCCACATAGTTGTTATTATAGTAATGTGATGCCAAATGCATGCTCATGTAACAAGAACACCAAATGTAGTACTTCTTGAGCTGGTCGAGGTTACTAGGATGATTGAATTCATTCCCATCAATGTCCATCAGGATTACCATCTGACATGATCTTCTTGATGATGAAGGGCCACCGCCAAGGAGGTTCGAACTTTCCCCTAGGTTCTTGTATGGGTTGCTTGATTTTCTTTAAAATAAGGTCACTTTCTTGGAGATTACGATCACTAACTTTCTTATTGAAATGCCTTGCTAGTCTCAGCTAATAATTTTGAGTCCAGTAAAGGGCTTCTAATCTTTTCTCATCGATCAAGTTGGGTTGATTATAATAGGCCTATTGCTAGTTAAGTTCAGTGATGTGAGCCTCTTGGAGAACCTTTGCTGATTGGATTTCCAATTCTATGGGTGGGACCATTTCCATTCCATATACTAATGAATAGGGTGTGGCTTTAGTAGCTGATTTGTATGAGGTTTTATACCCAATGAAGGCATTTGGAAAGTGTCAATGCCAGCTTCTATGGTTGCTTACCATTTTCTATAAAATATTTTTAAGGGCTTTGTTAGCTGCCTCTACAACTCCATTTATCTGGGGTCTGTAAGGAGAAGACTTATGGTGTTAAACCTTTTCCTTCTTGAGCAAAGTGGCAAATTCTTTCTAAAAATAAGTGCCATTATTTGTGATGACTTTGAATGGAACTCTATATCTAGCGATGATGTTTTCTTTAATGAATTGGGTGACCAGTTTAGAGTCAAGGACTTGGTAAGATGTTGTTTCTACCCACTTGGTCAAATAGTCGATTGCCACGACAATGTACTCATGACTAGCAGAGGATTTTGGCATGATCTTACCAATGATGTCAATACCCCATATGGCGAGGGCCAAGGTGTAATGATAGGATTGAGAGGTACTGGTGGAAGCTTTTGAAGCTTGGTATAGATTTGACATTTATGAATAAATTGTGCATAATCTCTACTCCTTGTGAGCTAATAGTACCCTTGGTTCATGATTTTATTTGATAATGTCCTTCCATTCATATGGGTGCCTTCTTCTCCCCCATAGATTTGTTCTATGATTCTGTAAGCCTCCTTTCTTGTATAGGGTGTCTCCCCTAGGGTTGTAACTAATGGCTAGTTGTTTCAAGGTTCTCCTTTCTAATTGAAGGTTTCTTTAGGGTATAGACCTTTTGTGAGATAGTTGTGAATGTCCCAATAACCAGGCTTCTGTTCAACTTCTTAAACGTTCATGAAATGGGATTGATAGCTGGATTCATGTTTAATGCTTATGGAAATAGGATGAATGAGGAATCCATCAAGTATTTCTATCATTGATGTAAGGGAGTCCAATGCATCAGTGAACATGTTCTGTGTTCGTGGTAAGTAATGAAAAGATAGGGTATCAAAGTTTACTACCAACTCTTCGAGTTTCTTATTATAAGGAACAAAAATTTTATTCTCTAATTTTTTTTATCTTCCTAGTTCTTGGGAGACCATTAGGTTAGAATCCCCATATACCTCTAAGTTCTTGATACCAATCAGAATGGCTGCTTCTAACCTAGAGATGGAGGCTTCATACCTGGCTTCGTAATTTATTACCTCAAAATCTAATTTGATTGCTAGAGATAGACTTTCACCGGTAAGTGCAAGGAATACCATTCTAGCACCATATCCTTTGTTGTTGGCTGCACCATCAAAGAAAAATTTCCAAGTTTCTTTTTGAATGAATAGAATATCTTCATCAAGGAATTCAGGCTCTAATTAGTGATCATCTGTCGAGGTTGTGACCAGTTGGTCAGTAGTGACACTTCCTTTAATGGCTTTCCTTTGTACATATTTGAGATCATAGGCTTCCAGGACTGTAATCCATCTAGCCATTTTACTGTCAAGGACAGGTCTTTCCATAAGGAACTTGAGAGGACTTCTATCAGCAAGTATGTGTGTGGTTTAAGAACCCATGTAATGTCGCAGCTTATGACATACCCATATCAGAGCCAAGTAAAGCTTCTCAATGTAACTGTACTTGAGCTCATGTATCAGCATTCTCTTGCTCATATAGTATGGCGCGTTCTTTATGGGAATATGGGGTATTATGTGCCAGCATAGCCTCCGTGGCTTCATCAATGACTGTGAGGTAAAGTAGTGAGGGTTTATCGGGTCTAGAAGGTTACAAGATCGCTGGATTCAAAAGATATTGCTTGATCAATTCGAAAGCTTCTTAGAATTCCTCGTTCCATTATTTGGAGGAATTTTTCATTAATAAGTTAAATATAGGACCACATGTATTGGCTAGTTGATGAATAAAGCGGTTGATGTATTGGAGGTGACCTAAGAACCCACTTACCTCCTTTTCTGTCTTAGGAGGTGGCATCTCAAGGATGGCTTTGGATTTTGCTGGATCAATCTTGATTCCCTTTTTACTGACCATATGGCTTAAGAACACTCCAGATAAGGCTTCAAATATGCATTTGGCAGGATTGAGTTTGAGATTGTATATGCACAGTCTAAGGAAGAACTTTTCTAGTGCCTGGAGTGTTGCTCGAGAGTGGTACTTTTGATGAACATGTCATTGACATATACTTCCATGTCTTAGTATATATGTCATGGAAAATAGTGGTTTCCATCCTATGATAGGTAGTTTCAACATTCATTAGTCCAAATGACATTACTCTATAACAGTACCTCATTCTGTGATGAAGGTAGTTTTTTCTTTGTCAGGAGGATGTACCAAGATTTGGTTATATCCGCTGGCTAGATCGGTTAAAGAAACCATTTTTGACCCAGGTAGTGCATCTACTAACAGATCAATATAAGGTAGAGGGAAATCATCTTTAGGATAGGCCTTATTCATATCTCTATAGTCTATACACATTCTGACCTTTTCATCCTTCTTAGGTACTGGGACGAGATGGGTAGCTAATCGGTTCTATGAATTGATGAGATAGTTGTTTAGCCACATCTTCCTTAATGGAGATAGACCATTTTGCTTTCATGCACCTTAATTTCTATTTGACAGGCTTAGAATCTGGATAAATGGGAATTTTGTAGATGGCAATGCTTGGATCAAGACCGATCATGTTATAGGGCTTCTAGGCAAAGCAGTCTTCAAATTTCATGATGGTATTTTCTATAGCATATTTGTTCGAACATGCAGATGAAATGAATGTATTTTTGAATGTCATGAGTGCCAGCATTAATGGGCTTCTTAACTGCATCTTTTATTTCATTTATTTTATTATTATCTTTTTCTATCTTATTAATTTCAGATTCATCAGTTGGAACATCAAAAGAAAACAAAGAGACAGGATCATATGAAGAAAATTCGCTCATCTTATTGATTTTAATTGGAGAAAGGTCCATAGTTACATCATATTAGAAATTAAGGCCTAGAGGATTAGCTACATCATTAGAGGACTAAAAGGGTTCAGAAGAACCAGATTTAGACTCAGATTTAGAATTAGAATTAGACAGAACTGGTTGATAGGTACTTGCTTCAATGGACCAATTGTTGGGCTTTTTTGGGTTGGCTTGATTAGGATGGAAAGGTCGGTATTTTCCTCCTTATCAGAAAGAATAGATACTTTGTTAAAGAGGTTTGCTTCTACATTCTCTTCCCAGTCTTATCTCAGAATGTAGATTGGTTAAAAATCTTCTGGTAATAGCTTCACATCAGAAAAGCCTTAAAAACTAGGAATAGTAATATCGATCACGAGTCAAACACCAATAAGGAACTATCTCTCCCTTTTTCACAAATTACCCATTAAAGGTCTTAAAGTAAGGCCGCATAGGGTACTCCTCTCCATTTTTTTAGTATAGCATACTTTTCTCTAACATTATCCTTTTCTTCCTCAATCTCATCTTCAGTTAGATGATGGCCCATACTGAAAGGTGGTGTAAATAATGTATAATAATCAATGGACTTGATTACTTGTTAATTCTTTCTTAGACCCATTCCAAGAAAATAAGCCATTTGCTTCATAATGTTAGCAATCATGGGATTGCAATGAGGATCAAAGTCAAACGAGATTACCTCTTTTAAATTTTCAGGAGCCTTAATGAATTAGATAAATGAGAAGCCATATGAAGGATATGCTGACAAATCAAGTTGAATATCTAAAATAAGAGTAGAGTTAGGGACCTCAGATTTTTCAGACATGTCAACTCTGATAGTGACCACCTCATTCTTGAATGGAAATTTGACCTTCTAGTGTAAGGTAGATGGTACTGCCTTGGCTTGGTGAATCCATGGCATTCCTATGAGTAAGTTGAAGCATGAAGGTACATCGATGATTTGGAAAGGAATTTCAAAGCTTGTAGGTCCTATGATGACTGTCAGAGTTACAACCCCCAAAACTTCCCTTTTGGAGTTGTTATAAGCCCTTACTATTTTGTCAAATGGAGTCAAATCAGTGACTTCCAAACCCAAGCAACTTGCTACCTTGAGTGGACACACATTCAGAACATATCTATTATTAATAAGAGCCATAAGGATAGTTTGTTCCTTTATAATAATAGTAATGTAGAGAGTATTATAGTGTGGTCCCCCAGTTGGGATCTCAATATCAGTAAAGGAAATGGGGGTTCCCTTTGTGGAGCTTGTCATTGAGGCTACCAAAGTGACTAGAGAGATGTCAATTGGAGCTTCGCATTAGTTTAAAGCCTTGCAAAGAGCTTGGTGATGATGATAGGATGACATTATCAAGCTTCAAATTGAGATATTGGCTTGAGTCTTTTTGAGTTGTCTCAGCAAGGAATCCTCTTCTAGTTTGGGAGTACCTTTAGGTGAAGCCACCAGTTGGCTAGGCTGAAGTGGTGATTTCAACCCTCATGTTGGTCAGGTCTAATACACAACAGAAATCTTTAAGGAATGATGTCCCTAAGGACGGTAGATCATCCTTGTTATATACATGATTTTGTGAGGGCGTTTCAAAGATGGGTTGGATAAGATGAGTTAAGTCACTCTCTTCAAAGTCTATTAAGATGGCATTCAAAGTATGATTGGGTAGAGGTTTGGTGTCAATGTTTGGCATAAAAATAGGCAGGAGGAGTTCTTTAGAGTCAATCAGGTCTTGGAATTGGAGTCTAAGGGCCATATTATAAATCCACATTTTTACACTGGTAAATTCGGCCCGTTAATACAAGTTCATAGGTTCAAACCGCACTCAAATTAGAACTCAAATGAATCCAAAAAAAATCTAAAAAATCAAACCAAATCATACTAGATCGGACCTAGAAAATAGAGCCCAAGCATCAGACCCAAAATGCACACACAAGGCCTAAAACAAACACGTTTCAAGCCTTACGCATATGTTTCATGCCTTACGCATGCTTAAGGGCTCTTACACATGCGTAAGGGTTCTGATATGTGGGGCCCACTTTTCTACTTTTCTGACTCAGATTTTTCAATAAATTCGACCCTCCGGCACTTAGTTCGATATAGAGTTTTACACACTCTCAGATGTCAAAAATCTGTGGAAATTCTTTCAAAATTTTCCTAAACACTGAAACCATTTTCAAACTTAGACCGAATACAACAGACAATTTAGGCATCGAACATTGCAATATAGAGACAGTATTATTGTTCCAATTTTCTCGCATATTTATAACCATTAGGCAGGTTTTTTATAATTAAATTTCAATCCAACGATAATTTTGAAGCATCTGAGAATTCTTTTTAAGTTGAGAAGCATATTTTCATCAGCTGGACAAAATATGATTGAATCATTAGCGTACTGTAGAAAGGATAAGGATAGACCATCTCAAGAAATTTCAACCCCTTTAAGAAGACCTTTATCAATAGCTTTTTGCAAGATTAGTGAGAGGCCTTTAGCTGCAATTGAGAATAGAAAAGGCGATAGAGGATCACCTAGACAGAGTCCCTTTTGTGTGTCAAAGAACTCATTGGAGGAATCGTTAATCAATATGCCCACATAAGCTTAGCTAATACATTTTTCAATCCAATTGAGCCATTTAGGACTGAAACCCATACGCTTCATGACCTGTAATAAATAAGACAAAAAATAGAATCAAAAGCTTTTTCTAAGTCAAGTTTTAGAATTACCCCTTTGGTTTTCAATTTTTTGCACGAGTCAATCACTTCGTTGGCAATTAGTGCACAATCCATAATTAATCATCCCTTGATGAAGGTTGACTGTGAATCGCTAATAACTTCCCTGATAACCTCCTTAAGCCTTAAGGAGAGTTTTTTGGCCACAATTTTATAGAGGTTGTTAATGAGACTGATGGGGCAGAATTCTTTCAACTGAGTGGTGCCCTCTACCTTAGGGATCAGTGTCATAAAACATGAACATAATGATTTTGGGAGGAAACCTGTTTCATAAAAGGCCTTACAAATCTCAAAATATCTTCACTAATGAAGGGCCAACAACATTTGTGAAAAGAAAAATTAAACTTATCAGCCCCTAAGGCCTTGCATCCATCAAAACTCTAAATAGTCATTTTTATTCCATTTTATGTGAAAGTTTTTTCTAGAAATCCCAATGAATTATCACCTAATTTCTTGAAGGCCAGTCCTGATATGACTGGTTTATCCCTATCATCTTTAGTAGATAGCCTCTTGTAGTGAATGGTGTGCTCTTTAGTTGATGGATCAGTAACAACTTCTCCATCGACCAGAAGCTCAAAAATCATATTCCTCTTCTTTCTAAGAGTGGTAATGATGTGAAAGAATTTTATATTTTTATCCTTACTTTTTAGCCAATTTATACTCGATTGTTGCCTCCAATACACTTCCTCTTATTTATTGACCTTCCATAGTTCAGCAACAAGGACTCTCCTTCTGTCTAATGAACTGATATAAAGTGGCTTCAATTGTATTATCAATTTCATCAATCTGCTCTTTGATATTGCATACTCTGGACCTGATGTTTCCAAAGGTGGAATGATTCCAATATTTTAGTTGGGCTTTAATATACTTCAGTTTCTTCATAATGCACCCCGGGTGAGTACCCATATAAGTCAATGAAGACCACCAGCTCTCCACCATTTCAACAAAACCAGGATGACGTAACTAATAGTCGAGAAACCTAAAAGGCTTGAGTCCCCAATTGACAGAAACAGACTCCACAAACAATGGTGAATGATTGGATAAGCCCTTTTTGAGTCCTCTAAGTCTAATTTTAGGGAATCTAGTAATCCACCCATCAACCATAAAGCATTTATCGATCCTACTCATGCACCTATAGTTGTCCCTTTTACATTTCCTCCCTAACAAAGGAAGCTCAACAAGACCCATGTTGTCTATGAAATTCTGAAACTCCTCACAACCTCTTCCAAAAACAACTCCAGTGCTCCTATCCACCGATTTGAGAACTTCATTGAAGTCTTCTATAAGCAACCATGGATTAGTGTGCTCTGTTTTAACTTACCTCAGAGTCTTCCAAAGAGAAATACAATCATTTTCAGAAGAGGGACCGTATATGACAATTATTGAGCAATCAAAGGCTAGGCTAGTCTAGGTTCCTATTAGTGCTTCCCAATACTCACCATTTGATCTATAATGACATATAAAGGCATCTTTATTTTAGTTTACGAGTAAACCTCTCGCTGTTTGAACAGCCCCCACACAGATAAAGTCAAATTTTGAATTCCCCTAGATCCTATGAGCCATAATACTAGTAAAATCATCAATCTTTGTTTCAACTAGAGCTACCATATCTAATTTAGAGAGTTTATCCATCACTTTACTGAAACTTTCTTAGGTCTTAAGCCTAATCCTCTGATGTTCCAGCATAAGATATTCATTGGGGATTAACATAACCTGAAGAGGCTCATCGAGAAGGAATTAACTAGGTTGAGGGGACCGATGTTAAGTTTAGAAGGTTGTTATTGGTCAAGGTGATTGGGGTGTCAGGAACTACCATTTTGTAGGAAGATGAAAAGTTCACAGAAGATCCAGTTTGCACAATCTTTCTAGCAGCTGTATTGTCAATCCATGAAAGAAAACCACAAGCTTTGAACCCACTGAGAATGGATCCATGCTGACAGTACTCTTCTAAGAATTTAATGCGAAAATCTGCACCATTCACTTTGACACAGAGAGTGCCATTGATTGAGATTTTCAAGGGGAGGTAATAAAAAACTTGGTTGCTTTAAGATTAGTTATGTTTTTAGTTGAGAAACAGGAACAAATAAATGTACCCCATTTAGATGATATAAGGGAAAAGAAATCATCACACCATGCATCAAGAGGGAGATATTCGATCCTTAGCCATACCATCCTTTCAGAGGGAGTGTAGTCAGCATCCCATTGTTTGAGGTGATCAAAATATTCTTCTAGCTATGAGAGGTTACCTTCTATGAAAGAATTCATATGTTCCTCTATTGAAAAGGAGAAAAGTATACTCTTGCCTATCAGGGGATATACTTCGCCGTGATAATACCATTACTCAAAAAGAGTTCTTTGATCAGCGGGATGTTTTTTATATCAATGATCAATCCAAATAGACATAATTTGTGTCAAGAGTTGTCTAGTTCTGTTGAATTAAACTCAAAGTCAGGTTTAGAGACCAATGCTGAAACTTTTTTAGTTTCTCCCATTCTCACCATCTCAGCATAAGTCATGTTGTTTGCCTTGACTACATTGTGGATAGCTTACAAAGCCTCCTTCTTAGGTTTTGGACTATCCACTAATCTAACAATCAGATTATTCCCATTCACAAAATCACCATTAAGATCCTTTATCGCCGTCATTGCTTCTGACATGTTTTTGCACCTTACAAAATCGTATCTCATGGTACTGAGATTGCTTGCGAGAATAATTGAACTGAACAAAACATTGAAATACTACTACTTATAAGTGTGTGTGTGTGTGTGTGTGTGTGT
>CAOJBK011119102.1:0-13551 GCA_948294925.1 Codiaeum variegatum | reverse complement strand
TAAGTACGGACACAATTATTATAAAATAAATTTTTTTTATATATATATTATTTCTCAGAGAATAAAATATCAAATATTATTAATAGACTATATATATATATATATATATATATATATATATATATATATATATATATTATTTTCTATTTAAAATAAGTAGTGAATATTTTATAATATTTTGTAAAATGAAAAGAGTCTCTAACTTTCTTTTATGGAAATTTTGAGGAAAAGTAGAAGAAATTGATTTTTTTTTCTGTATAAAAAGATTAAGATTGTATTTGAATGCAACATTTTGATTTGAATTGAAATTTTTAGATCCCATATTTAAAATCTAAAATTTTAAATTTATAAGATTTTAAATTCTTTGTTTAGTTGAAATCCCAAATTCCTTATTTAAAAAAAAAAAAGAAAATTCCAATTTTTAAATAAATTATTTGATAAACATATATTTAAATTAAATTTAATAATATATAAATTTTTAAGGGTAATGAAGAAGAAATATCATGTACCTATAGTTCTTCTAAAAAGATAGGAAAAAGAAAGAAATAGAGGGACAAACAAAAGAATGAGTCACCTATTTCAATTGGTATAAAATCTCCCAATAATAGTGTTATCTCCTTGTATGAACTGTTGACACTATTTTCTTTTTGATGGAATGAGTATGCTACTTATTCATTAGAATCACTATGATGTACATCTAGAGAAAAAATAGGCACTATGTCTATCCAAATAATCATCTTAGCATATCTAGAGGCCTTTTTAGCTAAACAATGAGCCAAACCATTAGCAATTCTAGAAATATGACACAACTTCATATTAGAAGTGAAAGCATTCCTAATGGATTAAAACAAAAGATGACTTTGATTATAGCCAATTCCTTGAACTAATTGGAGACAATCTGATTCAATGATAAGAGGGTCATTATATAAGGATTTGATCCATCCAATTGCAGCCATTAAAGCAAAAGATTCCATTGCAAGAGGGTTATGTAATTGATTAATAGGAACCATCATAAAGAAAAGGATTGTAGCCGAAGAATTGTGCACCACCGCACCTGTTCTTCCCTTCCTTTGCAACGAGTCAGTGCTAGCATTAACGTTGATCTTCAAAACTCCCACACCTGGCCTGCTCCAGCGATAGTTTATTACTTCCCACCTACTCTGAACACCAGCAGCAGCAATGTCTGAGATGTTCACCTCCCAAAAATTAGTAATACCCTTCACTGTACGAAGGAAAACAGTTAGGCATAATTGTCACTTGTTCCCAAACTCGTTGATTCCTCTCCTACCAACATGATCCATAATTGCAGTAAAAATCGCACAATCATCGTCATTTAGCAATGAAAACAAATGAATGACCTGCTCCCATACCAAATCAAACAAAAAACTAAGGTGATGATAAAACGGAGCCAAGTTCCAGCAATTCCACTCATAAGAACTAGAAAAAAAATAAATGGAAACCAGACTCTAAATTTCCATCACAAATAGGACAAATAGGTACTATATTAACTCTTTTGCTGCATAAGTTCATTTTAGTAGGTATAACTCCCTTGAGAAAATGCCATAATAGCAGACACTGTCTCTCAAGTGATCGGATTTTCCATATTTGCTTCCACAATAAAACTTCTCCTACACTTGAACCTGTAATGTCAGAATTCTGCCTTGCCAACCAGTAACCAGACCTGACCGTATAATGCCCATTTGTAGTGTAAAACCAGTATCTCCTATCAATGTTATCATTAGTTAATAGACTGGATTGAATACACTCGCTATTCTGAGCATTGAAAATTTCATTTATTTTTTGCTTGTCCCATTTTCCTTGATGGATTAAATCTAAAACTTGTTCCACTTTTAAATCATTTTTTGCCTGGCAGTGGTGACCCGAAATTTTGAAGGTGCAGAATGTCGTTGATCATTCCATATGGCTACTGAACTTCCATCACCTATCACCCAAAATAACCCTTTCAAGAGTAGGGGAACTACTACCATTAAACTTCTCTAACAATAGCTTGAAGACATGTTCACTAAAGCATGAAGAATACTAGTATCAAGAAAGTATTTGTCTTTAAAAACTCTAGTTGTCAGTGATTCTTCATTAATCATAATATGCCAACACTGCTTTGCAAGCATAGCTAAGTTGAAATCCGTTAAACTTCTAAAACCTAATCCTTCAATCTCTTTCTTCACACACAATTTATCCCACGCTAACTAACAAATTGCTTTCTGAGTTCCTTGAATGCCAACTGAAAAAAAAGAGTTCATCATTTTTTTTAAGTTCATCCGTTGTAGAACTTGGGATTTGGAAGATACTCATAGTGTAGGCAGGCAATGCTTGCATAACAGATTTGATCATCACTCCGCGCCTTGCCATTGATAACGTACTATTATGTCAAGATGAAATTTTTTTCCTGAACCTGTCATGCAATGGTGAAAAGACCATCCCTTTTTATCAACCAATTCTGAATGGGAAGCCCAAATAAACACCATTGAAATCATCTTATCTGATTCCCAAAGATTCAACATAACTTTGCTTACATTCCTTATGGATAGTATGAGAGAAGAAAGAGCTCGATTTCTGCTGGTTTACAAGCTGACAGGAAGCAGCTTCATAGAGACAAAGTAATCTTTTCAATTCAAAAGCCTCCCTCGAATTGGCTTTAGTGAAAGTCAAGTTGTCGTCTATAAAGAATAAGTGAGACATTACTAGAGCACTAGGTGCCAATTTCAAACCTGCTAAAATTCCTTGTCTATAAGCCTGTGAAATCATCACAGAAAAAACATCAGCGCACAAAATAATAAATAAGGTGATAGAGGGTCACCTTGTCGCAACCCTCTGGATGGTTGTACATTACCCACAATCTCTCCATTAACCACAATAGAATAAGTCAGTGATCGAACACAACACATAATAATCTGAACCCATGCTTAAGTAAAACCCAACCGACATAACACAACTTCAACAAAGTCCCATTCAAGGTAATCATATGCCTTTTCCATGTCAAGCTTGACAGCCACCATGCTCACACAACCTGTACCATTTGAATTCAAAGCATGAAAAGCCTCTACTCTAAGCAAAATATTATACGTGATAAGTCGATGAGGCATAAAAGCACTCTACTCTTCCATAACAATAGAAGGCAAAATACTTTTCATTATGTTAACTAAGACCTTTGAGGTAATTTTATACAACATGTTGCATAGGTTGATAAGTCTGAGTTCTATCAGGGTTCTTAATTTTCATAATGAGAACTATATTGGTATAATTGAGGCCATCCAGAATCTGATCACCATTTAAAATAAACACGCAAAATTGAATAACCTCTCTCCCCATTAAATTCCAATATTTCAAGTAGAAGAGCCCTGAAAGGTCATTCGAACTTAGAGCTTTGTTTGGATCCATCTGAGATAATGCCATCCTTATTTCCTCTACATCAAAAGGTATCGATAGCCTCCCATTCTAATCAACAGTGACATGCCTTTGAATTTCATCAACCATTGAAAGATCCAAAACACTACCCATAGAAGTAAATAAATTCTAAAAATATTGGATAACAATAAAACCCATACCTTGTAAATCTGAATGCCAACCCCCAATACTGTCGAAAAGACCTCTCAAGCCATTATTCCTCATACAGGCAATAGCCACTTGGTGAAAGTATCGACTATTTTGTCGTCCCCTCAAAGCCACAAAATACAAGAGCATTGATACCAATATTTTTTATCGTGAACAAAAAAATGTTCCATCCAGTTGTACCACTATTCCAATTGGTCATTTGTGGCTAATTTGCTCTTCAATCTACTTATCTCAGCTCGAGATTAATGAATAGCATTCTTGAGCTGATTGTTTTTCTCCCTACCCTAAGTAAAAACACGATTCATGCATTGATTCAACTTTCCCATTAAATTTGATTGAACCCCTTAAGCACCCCAAACCGAAGTGACCATGTCATTACATTCCTCCTCCTTTGTCCAAACGACATCAAAACGTTTTTGTCTACTACATCGTGAATCTTACAATTTAACAAGCAGTAAAGATAAATAATGCAGTGATCACTAGTTGGGCATTGCACATGTTGGACTTTGAAACTCGAGAATAGGTCTCTCTAACTTGTTGAACAGAAAAAATGATTTAGCCTCTCCTCTATTAAAGTACCCAACTTCCTTCATTTGCCCCAAGGAAACTTATAACCTTCAAACCCCATATCAATCAATTCACAATCAGACACAACATGTTGAAAAGCATTAATTGGATGTGCAATACCTATTCTTTGCTCACTCTCTAAAAGGATTTCATTAAAATCTTCCCTACTAGCCACAGTAACTGGTTTGAGTCTTTCAGGTCCCTAAGCAAATTCCAAGAATCTTGCCTTTGACTTCAATTAGATTTCCCATATAAACCTGTAAAACTCCATACCTCACCATTATGCATATTAATTTTATTGTCAATATGTCTAGTAGAGTAAGATAAAATCTCTACTGTTAATAAATTTGACCAAGACACCCACACATTGAATTCCTCAAGGAATATGAAGCATCATAAAAGAGAGAAATTCTAGTTTTATTAAAATTTTCATCCGTACAAATAGTCTCGATGAAAAACATTAATAAAAGGCATCTATTTTTGCAAATTGCTTTCAACTGACGAGCTATAGACCGGTTCCCAAGCGCCCTACAATCTATGCTAACATACTAATTTCTGAAGATGGGTTATTAAGTTTAAATTATTAGAATTTGTAGAAACATTGCCCAATTGTTTCTCAAATAGAGATTTCATAGCCGGCCACTTGGGAATCCTCCATTGAAGCTTTCCTCTTCTTATTTCCAAGCTCACCTTCCCTTATTTTCCCTTCCGCTACATGTTGCATTGGAACAATTGCCATAGCCTCATTCTGAACCTGAACTTGATGTATCCCCACCTATGACATGTCTACCTACTAGTTTTTCCTGCACAACTTCCTCCTCAACTTCTTCATTAAAATAAGGTTGATTATTAACAGTCCCCACGTTCTCCTTCTAGCCTTTACCCTTAATCCACGAACTGCCATCCAGAAAAACATTAGCTCAAGGTCTTACTGGGATTGCCTATAATGAGGAATCATATCTTTTTTACTGTCCAACAATTGCAGGTTCAGCCAAGGCAAGAAGGCAATGATTCTTATTATGCTCCATTACCCCACATCTGAAACATAAGTTTGGAATTTTCTCATAAAAAAATTTTAGTAAAATAGATGCCCCCTCCCTCTTCAAATTCATACCACGTATAACTAGTTTGGTAACATCCAGCACTACCCGAATCCGCATACTTCCCCTATACAGCAAGCGCTTATCACAACTAAGGAACTTACCAATCTTATCTCCAATTAAATTGGCCAAAGTTGAGGTTAGAACCTTAAGTGGAAGGTTCTCAACCTGATCGAGAAGGCAAATGTATTCATATCAATCTGAGCAGCTGTTATATCTCCCTTATATTGTCCCAAAACAAGTAATTGATTGTTAAAAGTTCAAGGGACATTCTCTAGAACACGTATCATATCCCTTTCATGATAAAAGTGAAAAGTAAAATGCTGAGCATTAATAGAAGAAAACTCCATTCCCATTGATGGCTGCCAAATCACTGCTAAATTGTTTTGTATAGCTTGAATATTAATTGCTCTACCACCCACAAAACGACTAATTAAACACCACTCGTACTATAACCTTGCAATCTCATTCGTCTATTTTGTGATCCATTCCAATCCCTCTTCTTCCAATTCCGCTAGCTTGACTTGATCCATAGTTGCTTCAATGCCTTCCATATTGCTAGAATTGATCAAAAAAAATCAATAGGAAACAAGGTGAAATCAAGGTTCGTTGTTAGTCAAGCAACTGCAAAAACTTTGAAAACACATTGAACCCTCAAATTTTACGAGAGATTCCAATAGTTCATGACAAAGTAGGAGGAAAAAAAAAGTCCATGTAAATAGTAAATGTTGAAACTATTTAACATATGATCACTCTTAGTTAAGTCTAAATTTCCTTGTTGTAAATTGTGGACCACGCGTATGGAATTAGATTCAATAACAACCCAACTAAATTGAAACTCATTAACCCATTATAAGGCTTCCACATGGTAATTGCTCCACCCTCCACAATCGACACATTCACCTTATATTTCATCGCTAAATCATGAATCATCATCCCAATACTCAACACACTATTAGCCCTTGAAAAAGACATCCACATTACACTTCGTCGACCCAGCAGTTGGATGACCCCACCTAACAACAAACCCATACTTAGCCCCAACAACCAATGCACACAACCTCCTAATCATAAAAACGACTAGCAGCTTGAGCTTGCAACCAATTGAAAACAAAGTCCAAACACCTTATCATACCCGGAGGAAGCAAAGACCCATTCCACAATATATTTATTCTCAAATACAACATAAAATTGCAGCTACTTGAAAAAAAAAAAACAACGTCATCCAACCCATTTATCAAATCCAACAATTCCGTAAAAGGATCTTCCTCCAAATTGCTATAAAAATCAACACCCACCTCTTAACATTGTTTTGCATGTGATCCATGAGTAGATCCAAATTGAAAATAGGGGTCAATTTTTCCAATCAAATTTTAGATTCCTTTTAAATTATATATTATAATTTTTTTCTTGTTTTTTCTTTTTATTTCCAATAAATTTTTAAAATTTCTTCTTTAATTTTTTATCTCCACTAGATTAAAATTTATAAAATTTTTTAATATAATTTGAAAACTGCACTATAAATTTAAAGCATTTATTATAGTAGAATATAAAATAAAAATAAAAATAAAAATAATTCTTATTTGTATTTTTTTCTTCAATTTTATTCATAAACTATGTTTATATATAGTTTACTATAACGTTCAAAGTTTTTTTTTCTCTAATAAAATGTTTTTTTTATCCGCCACTCATGTGAACATTCAAAAAATTAAAATGTGTATGAAACTCAATTTCTTCATTGCAGAATTGACAAGGAAAAGGGATTGAAAAACCTTTATCTCTCAATGAATGAATTCAAGATTAAAGCAGACCAGAAGTGGCTTCTGTTGATAAAAATGTATATAAAAAACTGACCATGAAAATATTAGTTTAAAAAAAAAAAAAGAATTTGATGTAATTTCCCCTTCTTTTTAGACTTCAAACTAAATAATAGCCCAAAAGGCCACATTATGACCCAATAACACCACCATCACTAGCCATGTGGGCACAATAACCCACATCTTGGCCCAATAAGACCTCATTCTGCCATAACCTAAAAAGTAACTCATCAAAGGAAAATGAAGTTTAAAAAAAAAAAAAAAGATGCCGAATTTCCAGAGATTGAAAGGAGCTCGTAATGTCTAATCCTTGAGCTTGACTAATCTAAAGTAATCAACACGAGAGATATATCAATAGATCTTTTTTGTTTGGCGGAGATTCTTTTGACGGAATCATCAATTTATATTTTGGACTTTTTCAAGCCGAAAAGATAAGAGATTTGATTTGATCATTGAGGATGAAGTCAGTCACGTTGTTTGCCTAACCTATCATTATCCCATTTGTACAAGTCAAATACGTTGAACATTAATTCCAGCACATTTTATAAGATAATCCAGCTATTTGCTGGTTAATTCAAATTCATCATTATTCAATGGGCGGGACACAGGTCACCGGCTTCGGAAATTGAGATCAATCGTGTTAGATTTTTCTTTATTTTGATAATTTTCAATTTCAGATTCAATTCATAAACAAATTAGAATTAAAGAATGTATAATTTTCACCTTATAGTCATAAAAATAATTCGAATTTTTATATTTCTTATTTTACATAATTTTTTTAAAAAATAAAACTTTAAATGTATTTATAAGAGTTACGGTGACCAGTACAATTATGGATCATAGAGCCGACATTAGATAAAATAGAATTCTATATAATATAAAATTAAAATATTTTTATCTTATTTTTAAAAAATTATTTTTATATATTTTAAACTAACCAAATTATATAATAAAATGGTAAGTCTAGAATAATTTAGATTAAGTGAGTAGATTAAATAATTAATGTTTTCTTTTTTATTTTTTTAATGCAGATGATAGAATATTATAAAACTAAATGAACAATTAAAAATAAAAAAGTATTACTATATGTTTAGAGTATTTTGTAGGATTTTATTATTAAAAATTAATGAAAAAATAAAACCATTTCCATTTATCTTTTATAGTTATTGATGTAAATATGAAAAGTGTATATTATTCTTTTTGCCCTTTTTGCTTGTCCATTGTGGCAAATGAGGTTTGTAGAGTGGTGAGATCATTCTTTATTTCGAATAATTTGATTAGTGGTATGAATGCTAACGTGATGATTTTGATCCTGAAGAAGGAAGAGGCTAATGATATTAGTCAATTCTGCCCTATTGTCTTGAGCAACTTGTTCAAAATTGTTACAAAGATTTTGGCAAACAGACTAAGCTCAATTGCTTCCCGTATTGTTGGTCCTTTTCAGTTTGGCTTCATCAGAGGTTGCCATATTGAGGATTGCATTGTAACGGTCTTAGAAAATTTTAATATCTTAAACTCGAAGGGTTGGGCCGGTAATATGGCTTTTAAAGTAGATATCAGGAAGGCTTTAAATTTTATGGAATGGGACTTTATCCTTGTTGTTCTTGATGCATTTGGGTTCAGTTCACATTCCAGGATCTTACTTTTGCTATTTTCAGTTCAACAAAGCTCTCAATCATTTTTAATGGTTCACTAAAAGGCTACTTCTCAATTTCTCGTGGAGTTCGTTAAGGAGATCCTTTCTCTCCGGTTTTATTTTGTCTTGCAGAAGACTATCTTAGCATGCTGCTTTATAATTTGATCAATTCAGACATTATTACTCTGATGTATGGTGGTACACATGGCTTATGTCCCTCTCATCTCTTGTACGCAGAAGAATTGCTTTTTTTTGTAGAGCTTCTCAAGAGAACATGGTTGTGTTATCTAGAGTGTTCAATCACTATGGTCAGCTTTTCAGCAATGGAGTAATTAAGATAAATTAGAGCTATATTTAAGCTCTAATATTTCTTCTTCTCAAGCTTGCAGTCTCTGGATTATTATCGGTATTCAAATTGGTATCACGCCTTTCTCTTACTTGAGTTTTCGATTTTCAATAGGGCTCCAAAGGTTTGTCATTTGAAGGCCATTGCTGGCCGTATCTTCAGCAACCTTTCGAGCTAGAAATGTCACCTTTTTTCTATGTCGAGCAGATGTGAATTGATCAAATCTATTATTTATGGTTCCTTGAATCAATGCTTTATGATACATCAATGGCCCAAATCACTTCTTAAAGACATAGAGAGTAAAATTAGGAATTTTCATTAGGCCGATGATGTTAACAAGAAGTTAGTTTCAGTTAATTGGGATGATTGTTGTAAACTGACTTCTGAGGGAGGAATTGGGCTGACACGTGTCTCTTTTCTCATATAGCTTGGAAATTTTGCAGCAATACAAGCCCTGTTTACCAATTCCTTAGAGCTCATTTCACTCCTTATGGCAAAGAGAGATCTGGTTTCATGAGATCTTCTATTTGGACAGGATTGAAGCAGATTTCAAAAGACTTAAAGGAGTCTTCTCAGTGGCTGCCATCTCGCTCTTCTAAGCTTAACTTTTGGAGAAATAATTTTTTGGGCTACACCATTGCTAAAAATTCTAATGTTCCCTCTTCTATCTGTCGCAATTTTGAAGCTTTTATTTCTGACATTTATATTGATGGTAATTGGCACATTCCTACTGCATTTTTCGATTCTTTTCCTCAAGTTATGGAGGACCTCCAAGTTGTTTCTTTTAGTAAAAAAGATGTTTTTGTTTGGAAATTTTCTAGGAATGGTGAATTCTCATGTAGAGACATGTATAATTTTTATAGACCTTATAATGCGTCTATTGCTTAGAGGAAGCTTCTCTAGAGCAAATTTGTTCCTCCAAGTTGTGCCTTTGTTTGCTAGCGTCTCATGTTAAATCATCTCCTTACAGATGATTTGTTGAGGCCATGAGGCATGATTATTATTTCTCATTGCAAACTTTGTAAATCTGGCTTGGAATTAGTTGAGCATGTTTTTCTAAGATGTCCTTATGTTAATGCTTTTATGGATGGATTTTGAAGACTTATTTTAGGTAAAGGTTCTTAATTTCAGTGACATTAAGAGTCTTTTTTCATCGGCAATGACTGCCAATCTTTCTTCTCAGCAAAAGTTTCTTTGGCATGTTGGTTTCATGGTTGTTTGTTGGTTAATCTAGGCAGCAAGAAACTCATGTTTCTTCAAGGATATTTTTATCCTGGTGGCTACTTCTGTTAGGATGCTATGCATAGCAGTTAAGGAAGGTTCAATTTTTGGTATGGGGAATATTTCGAACTCCATTTCTGATATGCAAACTTTGCCCAGATTTCATGTCTCTAGTGTACTGAGACATGATAATTGGGTTATTTAGGTTTACTAGCTTCCACCACCAACCTCTTGGGTGAAAGGCAATTTTGACGGCACGATGAGAGGGTGTCCAGGTCATGTTGCTGCTAGGGGAATATTTCTTAATCTTTTGGGTTTTCGTTGGTGATTTTTGCTTCTCCTTTACTAGTGATTTTTGCTCTTGAAGCATAATTGAAAGCCTTCGTGCTGGCGGTCCAATTAGTTTCCAAAAAGGGATTCTGCAACATTTGGTTTGAATCAGATTCAATCATTTTGGTAAGATTAGTCTTTTCTAAATCAACTTTGGTACCTTATCACCCAAGAAGAGAATGAAACTCTTATCTCTTGTAAATGGAGAGCTTTCAATTGCACATTAGTCATGTGTTTCATGACGGGAATGTTGTGGCAGATAAGTTAATGGACATAGCTTATGCTTTTCCTTCATGTAGATGGTGGGATTCATATCCTACTTTATTAGTCTATGATGCCTCAGGTCTTTACAATTATCATTTTTGTTAGCTTTCTTTCATAGTTGTATTTCCCATTTTTGGGTTGTGATTGTTACTTCATTTTTTCTTTAATAAGATTCTTGAAGCTATTATGTGATGCAGGTGCTACGAAGGTGCCTACCTAGTAGGGATGTTCTGATGCACCTCTTATAGTGTCTATCAAGGGAATTTCATAAAAAATATATATTTTTCTTTTACTTTTTTACATGTGTTAATCATAATGGAAAAAGAATCAATTGATTAATAAAAAGTCATAATCCTTTTAATTACTATCTTATAGCCATTGATATAAATATGAAAAGTGAATATTATTTTCATTGTTGTTATTTGTTACTTTTTTATGTGAATTGACTAAAATAGAAACTAAATCAACTAAAGATATTAATTGCATTTTTTACATATATTGAAATTATAGGGCCTTTCCAAATTATGTGGCCCTAGGCAAAGGCCTTAGTGGCCTATACTTAAGCCCGACCCTGTGGGACGGTAGATGGAGGCTTAACCTATCAAGGTCTTACAAGGCTAGATCGAACGTGATTATTCTATTTTGGTTGGGATCTAGTCACCACCTTATTTTGTGCTTGCTTTGTGCTAATTTTAGAAAGTTAAGGCATTTTCAGTTCTTGATGGGGTAGTGCAATCACCATCCAGAAAAGTTATGCCATGGTTAGTTTGTGTTTCAACGACTGTTATCCTACCTTTCCAATTATTTGTGATTATTTTGTGCTAATTTTAGAGAATCAAGGCATTGTTAGTTCCTAATGGAATGAGTGTATTCAACAGCTAGAAAAGTTGTGCTTTGGTTAGTTTGTGTTTAGTAGTGCTTGATTTGTGCTGATTTTAGAGAGTCAAGGCACTATCAGTTCTTGATGGGAGGGGTGTAATCACCAGTTAGAGAAACTGGCTCTGGTTAGTTTGTGTTTCATTAACTGTTATCTTGCCTCCCAATTGCTCTATGTCAATAAAAGTGGGTTAGTCCTTGCTTAAGGCCCTAGATTTTCATGCCTTTTTCATTTAGATGGCGATATGAGTTTAATTGGCTTGAAATCTCCTAGTATAACTCTTAACCTCTTTTATGTACTACATCGATGAATCTCAAGACACTAATGGTTACCATCCCAGTTACAAATGTTTCTAGTAATCCTATGGGAAAAGGGAAAGTGTGTTTGTAGGCCTTTGGGCCAAGGAGATTTTAGGCTTGATCCTCATTGTCATTAGTCTTAGTCTTGGACTAATTTCTATGTCTAGCTTGTATATTGTATTTAAATTGTACTATTTAAGGTCATGCTCCTTTTTTTTAGTAAGGGATGGTGATCAAACCTATATCTATTTCCCAGGGAAATAAGTACTTTACTACAAAGCTATGCCTAGTTTAGGTTTATTCTCTATTTGAATGTAATGAATTTTCTTGGGAAAAAAAAAGAGATTTAAATTATTATTCAGTTGTAACACTGAAATAAAATATCTTGTAATATTTATAAAAAAATATTGGTATAGATTTATAACAACATTTTATTTTTTTTTAGTAATATTTTACAAGTGTTATAATAAAGCATTTCTATAGTAGTGATCTTAATTGCTTGAGTTAAGATCTAAAATGGTCAATGAAGTGACAAACCAGCTCAATCCTTATATTGAATGGTTTTTTTTTTGTAGAAATAGAACACAACTTTCATTACTACAAAGACATGATTACATCAATAAGAACGCTTGGAGGTACAGAACCCCACTCCATAAGACCTAATCAAGAACAAGTTGACCTAGCAAGCGTATGAGCCACTTTGTTCTCATATCTCTTTACAAATAAAATAGAATCATTAGGCATTTTAGAAATCAGATTTTTGCAATCCTGGATAATAACACCATAAGCTGAATCCATGCTCATAATAGAGTTGATGGTGCAGACAACATATTGAGCATCAGACTCACAAATTATATTTTGAAATCCATTTACCTTTATATAGTTTAACACTTCTCGAATGCCAATTACTTCTACAAGCTTCAAATCCATTAGACTTTGCTTACAATCTGCTATAACATGAATAAATCTTTCGTCGTTATCCCTTAAAATCCAACCATAACTCCACATGTTATTTTTCTAGAATAGAGCAGTATAAATATTAACCTTTTACACAACAACATAAGTCTTCTACCATTTTTTGCTATTCACCCCTCAATGTCCTCAAGTTGGAATTATGATGACGAACGTCCTTCCATGAACACAAGAGAACAGAAGCACTCTATACCATAATTTCATTGAAGTAAAATCACCCTCCCAAAACACCTCATTTTGATGCTTCTATATTCCCTAACGAAGACTTACAATTTTACCAACTTTAAGAGATGAGAAATGACCAAAAACATAATAGAAGTGATCAGTAATACCATTAAAATCACACTCTATAGGCATAAATGAAGAGGCATGCCAACAACATTGAGCAAAGTCACATTAAAAAACAACGTGAAAGATTGATTCCTCACACATACCACAGACTGCACAAAGTTGATCATTTGAGACACCTCTTTAATGTTCATTAACCTTCGTAGGAAGACATCCTCTAATCACATGCCAAACAAAGTGTCTGATCTTAGGAGGGACCCT
>CAOJBK011118558.1:0-21364 GCA_948294925.1 Codiaeum variegatum | reverse complement strand
TCGATCAAAAGAGCATATCATGTTGCCTTCTCCTTTGGCCAACACATCTCAATCCACCACTTAGTGTACTCAAACATTGCCCTTGAAAAATCTCTGATTCAACAAGAGAGAACAACTCTAGCTACTCGTTCATTTACCACAGTCGCCTCAAACAAAGGCCATCTAGGGGCACATCCTGAGCTTGTCCCATCTGAAGGAGGACTCTAGTTGCCTGATACCAAGACACATATTTGAAACTAAAAAAATACACATGCTTGTACCCCTGACTCCTCAATATAAACTATTTGATGGTAAAATACCACTCAGGCTCCCATAGCAAATCTGAAGGACTCAGTTCCATTAGCCAGCTAATCCATTCCTTCTTAGAACTTAAATGGATAGCAATCTACTGAGAACGGTACCACGAGGCAGAGTAGTCTGATCTATTAGGTCCAAGAATAATCCTGAGATGGTCTCTTAGCCAGATCTAAAGCAAAAATCAAAGATAAGCCTCAAAACATGCTAAAACAAACAAGCAGAAAAGGGTCAGAATACTTAGAGCAAAATCAAACTAATCATCCAAAGTTCTTTTGAATTGTAATAACGGTAGAGGTTCAACAGTGTTTCAGCTAAAATCATACCTAAAATAAACTTACCTTCACCCATCTAAGGTATTAGCTCAGCCACTTTTACATCTTCGCATCTAGTTGGGCCCATAAAAATATAGCCTGCTTTCAATAAACAAGCATAGAATTTTAGTCTCTGGGTCATCCGGTGGAATCATCCTTTGATTCCTCCCAAAACATATGTCCCAATGTAGGCAGGTCCACTAAGTTATCCTTCTCCATATATAAAGTCGCTTCAATACTTAATCCAATAATCTCTTAAACGAGTTGAAATAGCCTACTGGCTCAACTGGAAATGCTAGGCCAGCTTCGGGGTTCGTCCCAAGAAAAAAAGGAAAACTCCTCAAAAGTTGGACACATCTCATCCAAACCAGCCCCAAAACAAAACACATGATCCAAAAAACTAATACAGGCATTTAGAAAATCCTAGTCTATCCTAACACCTCTAAGAGTCGGCAAGGCTACCATACAGTATCTTCTTAAATTGATCCAGCTTACTTTATCCAGCTTCTGGCACCATCCATCATCGCATGATTAAAAAAGGGTTCCATGTTGTGGACAAAAAGAAAAGAAATTGACTTTTTCTATAAAATAATTTCACTCCCTAGTGATTTTCTAAGTCAAAAATCAAATTTCATACTTCTATTTATATTGGCATGCGAATTGAGGCAGAAAACTGAGTTCGGAAGGCTGAAGCATGCGTTTTGACCTAAATGCATGCGTTTTGGCCAAAATGCATGTGTTTTGATTGATATGCATGTGTTTAGGGGGATGCACATGCATTTTGAGCCTGGCACATGCGCGAGCTACCACATGGTGTGAGCTGATTCGGCCAGTCAAAGTGGCACATTTTTTACTTGATCTGATTCCATTTTCACTCAATTTTCATCCCAAACATTTTCCAAAATAATTTTTTCATAAAATGTCATTTTCGAAAGTCAAAAAAACACGAAACCAAAAAATTGAAATTTTTTGAAATTTTTCTCATAAAAATTAAACTGAAATTTAAAAATAAAAATCTAAAATTGTTTTTTACAAAAACCCATGGCTGGGGCCCAAATATTGTCATAAGCATATAAACTCATCATGCATCATCCTCAAGAGTAGACTCATCTACTGCCTGATGTTGGCTTAGCACAACACCTGGGGTTTTACAATTTATAATGCTCAATAACTAATTTTATCCTAGCTCTAGGCAAGTATACCTATCGTTTAGGTAGTATATCAGTAACAAGGTCGATCCGTAGAGACACCGACGCAAGTACTAGCTCAAATTTAAACTATTGTCTAGTTCACAATTAATGTTTATTTTAAATTGATTAAAAACTCAAAATTAAAATCGTAAGTACTAACTAATTCCTAATAGGATAGATTTAAGAAAATGCAAGATCGAGAAGAAACAATCGTGAGAAAGAGAGTCTACCTAGACTTTGACTCATTTTAATCACAATTGCAAGAACAATCAATAACTCAATGAAATATCATTCAAGCATCAAGTGGATATTCCTTCAAAACCATATTTAACCCTTTCTCAAGTGATTAAATTCCTAATCCCTAAGTAATGAGTAGAGAATCTCTTCATAAACTCATTCAATTAGGCAAAGCATTAAGCATTTCAAGGGATCAAAGAAAACCCTAGGAGTTTTTGAATCCATCTCTCGAAATCACAACAAACCCATGTGCCTATGAGTGTTCTAAGCTCAAGATTTCTATCTCTAGCAAAGAAAGAATAACAACCATTACAAGCAAGCATACATTGCTATGTAAAGTGTAGAAAATCTCATTCAAAGACACATATAGAAATAAAAATTGAATTCCATTAAACAAACCATTGATTAATCCATACAAAAAAATTAAAACTTGTCTAATCTAGATAGAGAAGTGATGGTTAGCTCATATTAATAAAGAAAGAACAAGAAATTAAAAGAAGAAGGAAAGAAACCATGAAACCCTTGAAGAAACCTAGCTCATTCCTTTAATCCCTTGATAATCTTGCTCAATCTTGCACCAATGTGTGTTACTCCCTTGATCTTCAATTTCTTGTTTCTTAGCGGATCTAGGGCTTTTGGGTGAGTCCTAGACCAAAAATTCTAAGACAAACCCTTTTTCTATTGTTTCATGCTTTTATAGGGCATCATCTGCGTGCTCACGGCCATTGGTCACGGCTGTAAGCCATACCCTTAACTTAAAACCCAAATTTCACTCCAAAATAGTAGCTCACATATCAGTCACGACCGTGACTAATACCCATGAGAAATGCCTTAATTTAACCTTAAAATAGTAACTCACAGCTTAGTCACGACAATTGATCACTGTCGTGACTAATATCCATGAGGAATTAGGCTTTATGGTCTTCTTAAAAGTTGTATATATTTATTTTATCTTTCCAATAGTTCTTAAATCACCTTAATCAAACCTCTTTAGCTCAAGTTATGATCAAAATAATGAATTACATTCAAGCCCATCACCGTCTTGCTTCTTTTTCCCTATTCGTATGCCAAATCCAAAGTTTTGCATTCCTTGGCTTTAGATTGATGTTTAGGCCTAGACGAGCTAAAAACACATTAAAGTAAATAAATTAAATGCAATTAGATAGAGATAATGACTAAGAAATGAAGTAAAAATTAGATATATTTGGCCATTATCACCATCTCCTCCTCCTCAAGACCAGACTATAGTCTGCGTCATTTGACGACCCTCCACTCTAGCCAACTCCTCAAAATGCTCATCTTAGAAAGGATAGTACTCAAGCTGAACATGGCCCTCTAATAATTATCTACACCTTGACCGTAGAATAAGTTGGGAACCTGCAAATAACATACATAAATTAGAAACTGTCAAAAGAAAGGGAATAAATGACACAAAGACTGAAGGACATACCATATCTGAAATCTGAGCAAAGTCCACTCTCTGCATCCCTGAAAGGTAGTTGTTGCCAAAATAGTGGATCTGACTAGTGCCCTCTACATCAGTGTAAGGGACATAAACAGGCATCTGAGACAGCCCGTGCCAAAACTGACTATTACTAGCTGGCATGCGATAAGAAGAGGCTCCCATAGCTGAAGAACTAGAACTCTAAGGGGGAGCAGTTAAGTGACTTCTCCCACTATGAGGCCTCTTTCTCGAAGGTACAGCACCTCCTCTTATGTCATAACCATGGTTAACCCAAAGTGGGGGCATCCCAACCATCAAACGAGATGCCTTAAAATCTGGGTAAAAGGCATCCATTAATAGGTAGTCCTCCCGAGCTCTCCCCACTCGCCAGTAAACTTGAAAGGTAGTAGACATCAGCTCCGTCATCTGTGTGGGAGGATTACCAAGTACAACTCTCTCCTCAGTCAACTGAGCCATTACCCACTCCTCGAGGAAGAACTCCATCAGAGAAGTAGAGCCAAGTAGAATCCACCTCCAAATGGAAATAATTCCAATAGCATCAAGGTCCACATTCCTGAGATCCATCATACAGAAGGGATTCCAGAAAACTTGAAATCATCAAGGTATTAAATCAAAAATCTGCCAAAATATGGATAAAAGTTATCATAACATACCTGGGTTACAATCACCAGAATGCATCGATAATCAGAAAAGGAAAAGACATCCTGAGTAGAGACCCAAGAGTCCTTACACCACATCCTTCCTGCCGGAAAGGAAAGCTAGTCCAATGGCCTAATCTTGGGCGCAATGACACCAATATGGGAGAAAGCCCAAACCTTTAGAAAATATATACACAGATAGTTTAGTAAATGAATAAAACACCGAAGCAAATGGAATAAAAGGGTAATACTGACCTCTCACACAATGCCAGTCGCCAAAATAATTGCCCGAACAACTTCAAACAGTAGGCCCATCCCTTTATATGCTACGACCATAGTAGCTCCAACCTAATCATACTCTCCTGGCTCTTTTAAGCCCTCTAGTGAAGCTAGGATCCTCAAATCAATGCAGCTAGACTCATTACATAGAAATATGGTAGATAGGATGATTAGCAAGCAAACCTTGGTGCACTGGTCAACAATATAGTCCACTAAGTTCATCTAAGATAGCAAATTGAGCAGCTCAATCCTCACAATCTACTCGTGGGTATTGCATGCCAGTTACTACCCTAGCAAGTTACCCAGCATGTGACGCTGACGCGATTGGAAGTCAAAAGTAATGGGCCGGTGCCGGAAGTGCATACCAGTTAAGCATGACCACTCTAAGGGATTCATTTTTATCTCTCCCACTAGCAAATGAAAAGTATTGGTCTTCCACCACCACCTCTCATGAAGGGTGTACATCAGGTTCCTATCAAGGGAATGCCCAATATCTAGACTCAGCCATCCCATCAAGTGGACTAGAGCTATGCGCTAAGCAAAAGGCTCATGAGAACCTAAGAAGGCTATCACATTACCTAGAAGGGATTTACCACCTCTCTGGCTAAAATTGCCCTCCTACAAGTACTCATTCACTCCCATTATTTTCAATTCCTATTTTTATTACTATCTATATTTTTTTGGCATAAAAATAAAATACGAGTGTAAAAAAATGGCATAGAAAAATAAATAGAGAAAATACATACCATCAAAAATCGAAGCCAACTCGCATGAGCTTGGTGGTTCTCCAGCAAATCAGAATTAGTGGGCATAGGTGGCTCTATCCATCAGCAAGTGGTCAGTTGTATCCCATTTTCATAGTAGAACTATAACAGAATCAGACGGACCTACAAACAGCTCAGGTATCCCACTAAGAAATTCCTTCTTAGTAAAGCTGATTTGCATATTATCGATGATGTCATCAAGTGGAGGGGCAATAAAATCCAAAATCACTTCCCCTTCCAAGAATGCACTTAGCAGTGCAGACAAGTCATCCTCCGCTCTGAAAATATCAACGGGTATCATCTAAAGCTTCTCTATGAATTAGAAAGATAGAAAGGAAGAAGGAGAACCTCTAAAATCAAAATAAGAAATTAGAAGTTGTAAGTGAAAATGGAAGTTTCAAGCCCTTTTATAGGTAAATTCTCAACCACTGCATTAGATGCATTCACATTTAGCAATCATGTTTTCATAAATATGACTGTTAATTTTAGCACCATTAATTTTGGCCCATTAATATGAGTTCAATGGATCTTACCAGACTCAATTTAGACTTCAAACAGACCCATAAAACCCAAAAAACTTAATCGGATCAGACCGAGCAAAGCCCAAAAATAGACCCAAAATGACCCAACTCTTATACACACGGCTTGGCTCAGGGATGCGTAACGTAGTTCATGCATGTATAGCCTAACTTATGCATGTGTAAGGCAGCTCATGCACACACAGCCCGGGTCGTGCATGCTTCTGCTCCCTCGTACACCCGTACCCGTCCACACGCATGCGTTTTGGCCAAAATGCACGCATTTTATCCCAGGGGTCTTGGCATGATTCTCTATAAATTCATACTTTTCCATAACAGAAAGAGAGACTTTTTCCATAAACTTTCAGAAAGAATTAATTGTATTTTACAGCCTCTAAACACTCAAAAATACTTCCTAAACACTACAATCCTTCCCCAATCAATCCAAGCTTTCAAAATTGCAATGGTTCCTACCAATTCAACAGTCCAATTCCCTCCAGTCCAGTTTAACCAGACAACCTCCAGTACTCTCCAAACACAATGGAGATCTGCTCAGGTTTCATCAAACCCTTCGATCCTTTAATCCCGAAGCCTCAAAAAAAAGGCAAAATCAGTACAATATACTTCTTTCTCTGAACTAACTGTTTTGAGCCCTTTAAAACTGAGTTAAGTCATTTTTTATCAGAATTCAATTTTAAGCCCTTTATTCTAATTTAAGGCATGTTTTACTAAGAATCTAATTTTCATAAAATGAATCCAATTAAACCTTAAAATAAATTTAGATAATCAATTCCTATTATTCAAACTCATTTTTATTAATCAAAATCTGAAGCGGATAATAGCCTATTATCTAACAATTTTATAAATTAAAATTGGTTAGCTAGTGAACATCCAAACCACCCATTATTATCAGAACAACCCCCAACCCTTCGCAAGAAGGGATAACAGCATGGGGTTTGATTCTCATTCAAATGGATGCACTGGTAAGCCTTCTAACGGCTTTAAATCCAAAACTCAAATTTCCTTTTATTCTTTTTTCTTTATTTTATTTCATTATTTTCATTATTTGTGTTGATGTATTTATTTCATTATTATTGTTATTGGATTTTGGTTTTGTATTTGGGGAATGTGTGATCCTCCCAAATCATAATACTAGAGGGGAAATCCCCTTATATGAATTATTTCGGCCTTTATAATTTTATCAGTTTTTTTGAGGTGTTGTGTCTTCCCTAAAACCTGAAATAAACTAAAGGATGGACCTCTTGCTAATCTTATATTTACTGCTTTGTGTGATTGTCATTTACATTATAGCCTGTTCATACATCATTCCAGCGTGCTTAATTGTTCATGCACCATGATACCTGTTCATCCATACACGGAAACTATTTTTAATCGAAATTGTACTGTTTAAGCCAAAAGTTGTTTTGTAAAATTGTAAAAACTATTTTCATAAAAATTATTTTATCGGATCACGAATCCCGAAGGATTAACCTTTTCAATTGGGTGAAAAACATTCTTTTCTGAAAATGGAGTTAATTCAAAATAGTTTCTTAATCACCTTAGAAAACTATTTTCTTAAAGATTAAGTGGCGACTTTGTACACTTAACACACCAAGTGTACGCCAACGAACACATGTGGATGCACAAATACGGGACCCAGCCACAATTTGTGACACCATGCGCAATCTAACCCCCCGTGATTGGATTCCTTTGAGCCGTAAGCTCGAAGGAGAGCTGGAAGATCCCGTGGGCCGCTCGTACGGGGTCTCACTGATATATACATTAAATGAATAACAAGTCTTCAAAATTTTTTTACTATAATTCTTTTCCTTGTTTAGGGTAGTTTTTAGTTGTGATATTGATAATAATTGTTGTTTGCAAAAAGTGATTATTGGAATTGTTGTTAGGATACTTTGAAGTATATTTACTATCTTTTTACAGTAGGAAACTTTGTAATTACAGGGGAGGTTCTCTCAAACTTTTTGCAAAATCTCAAGTATTTTTCACAAGTATTAATAAATATTTAAGTATTTTATTTATTTTCAGGTTTATTGATCAACACCCTAAATCAGGAACAATTACCTATACAATCAAGCAGTCATTGCATCGATTGGGAATCAGTTGGGCATATGTACTAGAAGATAAGAAAAAAGATTATTGGGATGCTTTCAAGGTAATAAATTATTGTTGAATTTACTTTTCTTCTTATTTTATTTAAAATCATTTTACTACTAACAAATTATTTTATTATTTTACAGAAAGTTTATTGGTGGAAAAAATATTTCTAAAAAACCATACAAGACATGGCATAAGATTTCTTGTGATCGGTACAGGCAAGTCATTTGGAGGGTTAGCCATGACGAATCTGGAAAGCCTGACTGAATGAGAGATGACATATGGGTTTCTTACTAAGGGAAGTGGTAAGATCCTGATTGGGAAGATTGGGCTAAAAAGAATAGTGAGAATAGACTCTTCGAGACTGGTGGACCGAGCAGCGGGCCATCCCGCCATACAGTCAGATCGATCATTGTTGTTGATCATAAGAGAAATACTATAAGGTTTTTTTATTGAAAATTTTAATTATTTTTATTTTTAATTAATATTTATTATTCAAGTTAACATTACTTTTTTAGGCTGAAGAAAAGCAACTCTCCATTGATGAAGTGGGCGATGCTGATGTCTACAGGAAGATGCATATGAAGGTGGCGACCAGGGAGTGGGTTGATTCTCGGGCGAATCTTTTCTGGGTATATATGTGTTTAAATTAATTTATATTATGAAGTATAATATTTTTATCTAAAAAAACTATAATATTTAACTTTATGTTTATAATTATTAATAATTGTATAAATATAGGATAAAATGGAAAAGCGTACACAGGAGCTTCTCTCCGAGCAGTATGAGAAGCAGGAATTTGAGTTGAGAGATGATACTTTGCTTGGAGAGACATCGCCTAGGCGTTTTCCTATGGAGATACAGCGCCATGCATTCATTGATGTAGTTGGAGCGACCCCTGATTCTAGAAGGTTTTATGGGCTCGAGATCAAAGGAGCAGAGTAGTTCTTCGTGCTCGAAACATCACAGGAAGGTCCACTAGGATGCTCAGCCGATCAACAAACCATCTGAACGACTGCTTGAGAGGAGGTAAATTCTGCATTCACTGGTTTATTAGCTTGCCTTCCACACTCTGAGGAGGTCACCACAACCATTCAGTAGTGGCTACAGCGTTTGAGGTCAGCAACCACCTTCTTCTAGTCCCATAAACCTACCAACACTAGCCTCAATCAATCAGGCAATACCAGCAATAAAGGGTTCTACTCATCACCCTGAGCTGACTCTACCTTAAGATCATGATTGATCTGTTTAGTTGCATATACTTCTACTATTAGATATACATGTTTTTCATACTTTTATTATGATGTGCTTAACTTGTTTTTGGAGATTATTTATATGTATTAGATACAAGTTTAGTTTAATTATCATTTTAAAAAATTAAAATTATTATAATATTTTAAAAAATATAATAAATAATTAGTTTTAAAAAAATAACTAGAGAAGCATTAGCAACGCATCAGAGACACATTAGAAATGGAAAAAAAAAACCTATAAAAAATTAGTGACACATTAGCAACAGATTGGCAATGAAAATTAGAGATGCATTTGCAACAAAATAGTGATGAGTCAATTATTTTTCAAAATAAAACTTAGCAATGAAATTAATAACGAATTTCTTGCATCTCTAATTAGATATGCGTATTTTCGTATCTAAATAAATTAGTTTCATTGCAAAATTAGAGATGACTAAATTTCATAAATTATAGTTTGCAATGAAAATTTTCAATTTTAAAGATGAAATTCTGCATCTCTAATTAAAGAATCATTAGTTTTCCATTGCAAAATTAAATATTTGATACGAGCTTTTTTGCAATGAAGTGTTTTCATCTCTAATTTGTCTCTAACCTATTTTGTAATGAAAAATAATTTATTTGCAACAAAAAATTTATGTTGCTAATTTTTTTTTTGTAGTGAATGAGCTCTTATTGAAAAATCATGAAACCTATCCAACTAGTTCTACTCCATTCCCTGAAGCGAATGTGACAACACATAATAATGGTGGACAATGATGAGAAAGAGGAAGGAGAAAAATCATGGTTGAGGACATGGCCGAGGTCATGGCCAAAATCATAACAATAGCAATCGTGATGGTAGAAATAACAATGCATCTACCCACCAGAAGTGGAAAAATCATGAGGGAAAGGATGGATCAAGAAATCAATATTATTGATGTGGTACAAAAGGACATTGGTCTCATTTTTGTTGCACACAAAAGCATATCGTTGACCTCTACCAAGAGTCTTTAAAGAAAGGCAAAAATATTGAGGCAAATTTGACTAAAAATAATGATATATTTGGTGATGAGTCTGTTAATGTTACACATTTATATGTGTCTGACTTCTTTGTGGATCTCGAAGGCAAAATTGATCACTTGATTAGTGATGGCAATGTGAATGCCTAAAATTATTTGTTTTTTCTTAGTTTTACTTAATTTGATTCATGTTTTTTTTTTAATTTTAAACATTAGTTTGATTTATATATATTTTTTAAAACAAATTTAAATAGTTTGAATTGTTGATGAATTATTGTTTTTATGAATTTGGATTTTAATAAATTTACTTATATTGATTTCTTATTTTGTTTCTTTTAAATATGTTATATTTCTGTCAATATATTATGGATCATATGAATGATACAAACTTATATCATGCTGATAGTGCAACCATGCACACCATTTTAAAAAATAAGAAATATTTTTCTCCTATAATAATGGGAGAAACTTATGTTGATACAATATTTGGTAGTAAAAGAATTATTGAAGGCCCTAGAAGAGCCAATACCTAGAGGGACTTATTTCTTTATTCAAAAATCTTTATTTTCTCCAAAGTCTTGAAAAAATTTCTTTAGGTTTTAAAGATATCCACCGAAATAGATGTCATGATGAGACTACCAATGTTGGAAATATATCTTTATATCACATCCTTTGTAAAGGGTAAGAAATGTATATTACAGAAATTGTATGCTTTCCCCTATGGCTTATATTGCAAATATATGAGAACAACTAAAACAAATATGGTAGTAAAGTAGAAGTTTACTTATTTAAATTCTTTTCTTAGTTGACATGATCGATTGGGTCATCCTGGATCAATAATGATACATAAAATTGTTGAGAGTTCAAATGACCATCCATGAAGAACCGAAAGATTCTTCAATGCAATGAGTTTTCATGTTTGGCTTAACTCAAGGAAAGTTAATTATTAGGCCTTCACCAAGTAAAATTCAAAATGAATCACCTAAATTTATGGAACATTATAAGGTGATATTTGTGGACCTATTCATCTACCATGTGGACCATTCAAGTATTTTATGGTGTTGATAGATGCATCAACAAGATGGTCACATGTATGCTTATTATCAACACGAAATCTTGAATTTGCAAGATTGCTTGCTCAAATAATTAAATTAGAAGAATAATTTCCATATTATACAATTAAGACAATTCTTCTTGATAGTGCTGGTGAATTTACATCTAAGGCTTTCAATGATTATTGCATGTCAATTGGAATAACTGTTGAACTTCATGTAGTTCATGTTCACACTCAAAATGGTTTAGCTAAGTCTTTAATTAAATGTCAACAATTAATAGCTAGACCATTACTTATGAAAATGAAGCTCTCAATTTCGACTTAGGGACATGTGATTTTACATGTAGCGACTCTTATACACATCAAACCTACTAGTTATCATAAGTTTTCACCATTGTAATTGATTACTAGCCATAAGCTAAATATATCCCATTTGAGAATTTTTGGATGTGTTATCTATATTCTAATTAATCCACCACATTGTACAAAAATGGGACCTCATAGAAGATTGGGTATATACATTGGATATGAATGCTCTTCTATAATTAAAGATCTTAAACCATTAACTGGGGATGTCTTTATTGCGAGATTTAATGATTACCATTTCAATAAGGCTTTGTTTCCCAAATTGGGGGAAGAGATTAGGCAATTAGAGAAATAAATTATATGGAACAAGCCTTATTTAATCATTTTGATCCTTAAACAAAAGAATGTGAACTAAAAGTTCAAAGAATCATTCACTTGCAATGTATAGCAAACCAACTACTATATGCATTATGTGATCCAAAAAGAGTTATTAAATCTCATATTCCAACTAAAAATGCTCCAATTGGAATTGATGTCCCAGTAGGACATCATTTTAATACTATAGCAAATGAGTTTAAAACACACCAAAAGCGTGGTAGGCCATTTAGTTCCAAGGATAAAAATATAATAAAGAAAAGGGACCAAAATCCCAAAATTATTGATGCTCCTAAATAGACTATTACTGAAATCGGCATAAATGAGCAAATAACCCCTTAAGAGGTTCAGGTACCTAAAAATGATGAAAATAAAGAGATCCCAATCAACTATGGCAATTCAAGAAAAAGATGGGACCAAAATGAAACTATTGTCGATGATGTATTTGCATATACAGTTGCAATGATTATTGTAAAAGAAAATGAGGACATTGTACCAAAGTCTATTAATGAATGTCGACATAGAGATGATTAGCCAAAATGGAAAGATACAATCCAGGTGGAATTAAGTTCATTAGAAAAGCATCAAGTCTTCGGACCTATTATTTTAACACCTAAAAAATGTTAAGCCAGTAGGATATAAATGGATTTTTGTGTATAAACAAAATGAGAAAAATGAAATTGTGAGATATAAAGTATGACTTATGGCATAAGGTTTCTCACAAAGGCCTAGTATTAATTATGAGGAAACTTATTCTTCAATTGTGGATGCAATTACATTTAGATTGTTAATTAGCCTAGCTAGCATAAAAGGACTCCATATGTAACTCATGGATGTTGTAATAGTTTATTTGTATGGATCACTTGATAATGACATTTACATGAAAGTCCCTGAAGGACTAAAAATTCCTGAAGCATGTAGCTCAAAATCATGAGAAATGTATTCAATTAAGTTACAAAGATACTCGTATGGATTAAAACAATCTGAATGAATATTGTATAATCTTCTTAGTGAATATCTTTTGAAAGAAGATTATTCTAATAATCTAATTTGTCCATGTGTCTTTATTGATATAATTGCAGTTTATATTGATGATTTAAACATAATTGGAACTTCCGATTGGCAAATAGTCTCTTACTTGAAAAATGAAATTGAAATGAAAGACTTAGGACAAACACAATTATGTCTCGGCTTACAAATCGAACATTTATTTAGAGGAATTTTTATCCCTCAATCAGCTTATGTTGAAAAGATATTAAAGCATTTTAATATGGATAAATCCTATCCCATAAGTACTCTCATGATGGTTTGATCCCTTGATGTGAATAAGGACCCTTTTCGTCCTTGAGAAGATGGTGAAGAGATACTTGGTCCAAAAGTACCATATATTAGTGCAATTGGTGCATTATTGTATCTTGCTAATTATACAAGACCTGGCTTAGCAATCTTTGTAAGTTTTCTAGCAAGATATAATTCTTCACCTACTCAAAGACATTGGAATGGTGTGACATAAACATTTCATTTTTTACATGGAACATCAGATGTGGGTCTATTTTACTCCCATGACTCAAAGTCAGAATTAATTAGATATGCTAATGCTGATAATTATCTGATCCACATAAAGCTATATCACAAACAGATTACTTATTTATATATGATGGCATTGCCATATCTTAGCGCTCTACTAAGCAAACTTTAATTGCCACATCATCAAATCATACTGAATGATTTGCAATACATGGGGCTAGTAGAGAATGCATATGGTTAATATCTATAGTCCATCATATCAAAGAAACAAATGATTTCCAATATGATAAAAAAAATTCCAACAATGTTATATAAAGATAATGTTGCTTGCATAGCACAATTTAAAGGAGAATACATCAAGGGAGATAAAACCAAGCACATTTTACCAAAGTTCTTTTCCACACGTGATCTTCAAAAGCAAAGAGTTTTAGATATTCAACAAATTTGATTAGTTGATAATTTGGTAGATTTGTTTTCAAAAGCACTCCCAACAACTACATTTGAAAAGCTAGTTACCAAAATTGGCATGCGCCGACTAAGAGATATTTGACAGAAATCATGTATTCTAGAAGGGGAGACTTATTGCGTTATACTCTTTTCGTCTTAGCTTAGATTGTCTCATTGGGCTTTTTTGGCAAGGTTTTTCCTTAACTAGATTTTTTTTTTCATTAGGGTTTTTACTTTCTAATATTTTAAAGAGGCATCTTTTTTGTAACAGACATCAAATGGGGAGTGTTGTGATAAATATCACTATAATATTGGATGTTTATTTCTATTACTATCCTTATCTTATAAGATTTTTGATGTAAATAAGACCATATATGTAGTCCTTTACTATATTAGTTTTTCAAGAACGTACTTCGCACATTATTAAAGTGTCTTGTCATATCTATTCACATTAAATTTTGATGATCACTGTCATTGTTTTAATCCTAATTGTTATAGTAATGTTTACTTTTCTCCTAATTTTTTAATTTAATTTAGCTTTTTTTTATGATTCAAATTGAATGGAAATTATGGTAACTTCTTTTCTTAAGATTGATATCCCTATTAATTTATTTCCTATATATACCAAAGCTAACCTCTCTTTTTTTTTTTTGGTCATGACCAAAGCTAAGTAATATTACTACACTCGAATTGAAATTCCTATATCATACCAGTGTTAAATTTTGTTAACTACTACTATTTTCAAAATTATTTTGTAAATTAATTTCATTAATAAATTTTAAAATTTCAAAAATTACCTTTTTTTTACGTGTTGTATAGTGTAATTATTTTGTATAATCAAATTTAATTTATTTAATCTAAAATAATTAATAAAATAGTTTAAGAAATAAATTATAATTACATGAGAAGATAAATATTACCTAAAAAGAGAAATAAAAAAATTAATTATATTACTTTTTTTTTTGTCTCAGCTGTAAATTGTTTTAATATGAAATTCTTTTCTTTATAGATAATTGCTTTATTAACATTAAACACAAAAAAAAATATATTTAGATTAATTTAAATAATATTTATATTCATTGTTGATAGTTGAAATTCCGCTGTAAAAGATTATTCTCGCATGTTGTTTCTATGTAACACATGGAACCACAACCTTAAACTTTCATTTCGTTTGAGATTCAATAGCGTTCATTACTTGATTATCAAAATCAAAATTATTTCACATGATTGAATTAATAAGAGAGAGAAATATGTGAAAATAATATCAAAATAGAGTGTGCTAGTTATGTATATTTATAAAGAATAAATTTAGTAGAATTTAGATAGATGAAGGTAATATATATTTAATAGAATTCAAATTCATATTTATATTTTAATTCCTAATCTATTAATAATTAATATATTTAATAAGATTCAAATTCATATTTATATTTTATTCCAAATCTAATAATAATTAACATAAATTTAACAAAATTCAAATAGAAAAAAGTATATTTTATTTTTTCAATAATAATTTAATTTATATTTTAAAAGTTTTTTTTTACATGTTTTATGATATTTCATTACTTGTTATCATAATTGTGTGTGAATTTATATGATAGAATTATGTTATAGTCCAATATGTTGTCCAGTTTTTTCATTAAAAGGAATTATATTATAGACTAATATTTTATTATATTTTCTATTCTTCCAGTTTCCTATTCTTTTGAGCATTAAAAAAAAGTTTCCTATTCTATTTCACACTTTTGTTTTATCTCTTTCATGCACGAAAATTTTGTTTTTTTTTTTAAATCCAAAATAAGGTTCATTCGTTGCATTAGAGAGGATAACATCAACAATGAATGGTGGAGCACAAGACCACTCCATAGGATAAAACTAAAAATAGGCTACTTTAGCTAGTTCATGAGCCACCTTATTTGTTGATCGACGAACAAAAGAAAAAACAATAGAACTAAACTCAGAAGCTAGCATTTTGCAATCATTTATAACAAGCCCAACACATTATTATAAGACATAGAACCTTGGAGAGCTTGCACTACTTGTTCTGAGTCTGATTCAATGGCACAACATAATAGGCCTTCATGCTTAAGCCAACTCAGTGCCTCCTTCACGATCATGGCCTCTGCTTCTCAAAGCAGGGGAAAATTGTAATACGACTTTGCAAATGCACCAATAACCTAACCATTACAGTCCCTAACCTCACACCCGACACCACCTCTAACTAGTGAAACGGGGACAAAAACATCAACATTAGCCTTTACCACACCCTATCGAGGCTTCTTCCAGACCACACTCCCACCCAAGTTACTTATAGAAGCATTACAGGAAGACTTACCAGCTTAGGCTACTTTCTGCTAACATATTTCCAGCAGAATTCAAAACAAAATGGTTAGGGCTACATTTTTTCTTCCATAAAAAATTGTTGCTATTGTTTCACAAAGCCTAACAGATAGCAATCGCTAAGTCACGGTGATCAAATGAGAGATTTTTAAACACCCCTTCTAACCATTCTTGAAATGTCATCAGCCCATTACAAAGAATATCTAATCTCGATCGTGCCCATCATTCCTTGGTATATAAACAATCTACCAAAATGTGATATGTACACTTAACACCACCTGAACAAAGAGAACAAATAGGATTCAAAGGGACTCACTTACGAACCAACTTTTCAACTATAGGCAGTATATTAGCATAGGCTCTTCACAAAAAATGCTTCATTTTACTAGGACTTCCAAGCTTCCAGATTTTATTCCATATGGCATTTGACTAAATCTATGCCTCACCCATTTGAAGACAATAACAACTCTTGATGGAGTAATTGCCTCTCAACTCCCCATTCCAAAACATCACATCACCAATATTCCTTTCGCTCAATAGGATTCGTTCAAATAATTCAATGTGCCTCTCCTCAAACATATCCACTAGAAAATCAAGGTCACATTGCCTACGCCCTACATATATTGAGCTCTCAACTCTAATATCAGCATTACTCTAATCATAACCTGAAATGATATAGGGCTGATCCACATATGGTAATAAAGGATCTTGAAAAACACAAACAGTTTTACATCCCCAATCGTCCAATGTGTACCTTTCCTAATGATCTCCCTCACTTCCCGCTGGCTCCCCCACATAAAGCTAGGATTACTCCTAATTTTAGCATAAAAAACCTCACAACTAGGATAATACCTACTTTTTATAATTGGAGCAACCAAAGAGTTAGGTGCTTGAAGTAGTCTCCACACTGGCTTACCTAACATGGCTTTATTGAACTCCAATAAACACCTAACCCCCATCCCACTGACTGCCTTAGGAAGGCATAAGTTCTTCCAACTTTTCCAATGAATCCCAAGACTATCCCCCTGCATTCCCTACTAGTATTTGCACAACAGTTGCTCAATATCACTATATAACTCATTAAGGAGTAAAAAAAAACATTCATAAAGTAGTTAGGGAGAGCTTGCCCAACTACTTTGACTAAAATCTCCTTACCTCTTCTAGATAATAGCTTGTTAGACCAATTCTGAATTTTGTTCCAAACACGATCTTTAACGGTGCCCAAAATTTTTATCTTATTACGTCCTACCATGATTGATAAACTAAGGTAAGATTAATGATCCTCCACCTAACTAACCTAAAGATTAGAGTAGATAAGATGCCTGGCCTCATTCTTTGTGTTTTCTACTGAAGAAGATAGAAGACTTTAGAAAATTGACAACCTGTCTCAAGGCCTGTCTATACACACTTAACACCTCCTTCACAATAGCACATTTAGAAAAATTTCCTCTAAAAAATAGGAAAAAATCATCGGCAAACATAATATGGGAGATCGACAGGGCAGGCTAAGTAATAAAATAATCGTGAAGTGCCCTCATCTCCATTTTTCTTCTAAACAGCTCACTAAGACCCTTTGTGTAGAGTATGAACAGATACGATAAGAAAGGATCTACTTGGTGTAACCCCCTCTCTAGGCTAATAGGCCCCAGCTCTTCACTTTCAAACCCCACGAAATAGCTAAAAAAAGAAATGCAATACATTATACGCTCTACCCAAGATTGACAAAACTAAGTTATAACATCATACCCCACAAATAACTCCATTTGATTATGTCGTAGGCTTTGCTATATCAAGCTTAAAAGTTGTATACCCCATCGTACCATTCCATTTTTCTTCAAATGATGAATTGTTTCAAAGGCAATTACGAAGTTATCTGTAATTAAATGTCCAGGCACACTACTTTTCAGCAATTATGTTAGAGAGTAAATTCTTTATCCTATTAGAAATGACTTTGGCAATAATCATGTACAAGACGTTGCATAAATCTATTGGATGCAAATCACCCATAACACAACTTTCTTTTTTGGAATAAGAGTGATAATAGTGTAGTTCAAGCGATCATCAAAACTGTTGGAGTTGAAAATATCAGTAACATACTTGCACATATCATCACCAACTATTGGCCATAATTTTTGAAAGAAGGATGGGTTCATCCTATCCTTACTAAGAGCCTTCTCTAGATGCATGGACCATAAGGCATTATGAATTTCAGTAGATGAAAGCAGCTCCATTAAAGTCTCATTCTGATTCGGAGTAACCATAGGCTTAACCCATCTGAGCACATCTTCTGCACTTCCCTCACATGACTTGAAAATATCATTGAAATAGCTCAGCATAGTAGCACTAATACCCTTCTTATTCATCTGCCAAACCTTAATAGCATCCTACAATCTTGAAATATGATTAATACTTCTTATTTGAGAAGCAAATGAGTGAAATTATTTAGTATTAGCATCACCATTATGAAGCCAAAACTGTTTAGACCTATGTTTCCAGTAAGTCTCTTATTGCTCTAGAATTTTAGCATAGTCATCATGTGCTAAAATCTAATAAATGATTTACTCCCATACTGTGACACCTACTCACCTTATTCCTAGCATCATTCAACCTTCCTTTGAAATTGGAAACCAAGGGAGCTCCCCATTCCATCAAGGCCTTTCCAGAATTCTCAATCTTCTCTAAGATATGTAGGCCTACATCTCTCTCCCAATTATCTTTCACAACACCAAAACATGCATCTTCAGACAACCACACATTATTGAAGTGAAATTTATGAGGTCTCACCATATACACTACCTTGACAATTTCTAAGAAAATTGGAAAATGGTCAAACGAGGTTACCTCAATAAAGTACAGCCTGGCATCGCCAAATTGGCGTAACCATTCCCTATTAGCAAAACATCCAATCCCCAACCTAACCATTATCCCAAGTCATTTAATGACCCCTCAATAGTAGTTCAGATAGATAGTAGTCCTCAATTACCCTCTGGAAACCTCTAATCAATCTTCTAGGATACCCTCCTCTGCCTATCTTCTCCAAGGAATTTAGAACATTGTTAAAATCGCTAATAACGATCTATGGCAGAGGTGATTCTACTACTAAATCCCTTAAGCAATTACATGAATTCAATCTTCTCAAATGGTCAGGCTCTTCATAAAACCATGTACATCTCCATTTCCCAAATCCAAATATCCTTACTCTAGCATCAATAAAATGTTGCGTACTAGACATAATATCCACTAACACCTCCTCCTTCTAAAGTAAATCTAATCCTCCTGCCTGGCCTATACTCTCAATAACAAATATCCCATCAAATATAATAAACCTCTTAACCCACTCCATTCTATTCCTATTAGCTAATGTTTCACTTAGGAACACCAGCTTAGGCTTTTTCAAAAGGACCAGGTCCTTTAAACACTAAATTATTTATGGGTTGCCTAATCCACGACAATTCCAAGCAATGGTACTCATTGGTCTAGGTAGGCCTGAGCACCAGGACTCGCCTCTAGTAAGTTTTTTGAAACACTAACCTCATTCTCTAGACCATATCAGTTGGGCCATTGCCTTCATTCAAACCCAACCCATCATCATTCCTTTTTCCTTTTAGAATATAAAACTACCAACCCATCAGATTCCTTCAAAGAAATAGTTAAGGAATCCTTCACACTCTCTACTATCATTCTAGTGCTCTAATTCCCATACACGTCTCTCTAATCCCTGCTCTGCTAATTAATCTAATCAATCTTATTTTGCCACCCTTAACAAATCTTCTTTCCTTGTTAGCAGCCACACTACCCAAAGATCTAGGACCAGCATTAATGAGATGAGTTGTGCCACCCTCCATCACCATATCTAGATTTTCTAATCCCTCCTCCCTCAACCATTTCTCCCCTGAGTTCCTTATAGCTTGCCTGCTCGGAGTAATCAACCAAGCGCCATAAGCATGTTCAAACTTCCCATCAGTTTTAGTATAAGGTTTTTCACAGTTCTTCTTCATATGATCCAACATACCACATATAAAATAAAAAATATTGAAACCTCTCATATTTAAATTCAATCCACACCCAATCACCGCCTATCTTCTTGGTCTTCATTTTCCTTCTTAACGGATTATGAACATCTAATCCCACTTGAATCCTTAAGTAATTATGCCAGACACCTTTGAAGTTATTGGGATTAGAAATAATGAACATTTAAATAGTGTTACCAATATCCGTGGCTACCTTTTCTAAAAAGAAACCAATTGGCAGACTGTATGTTTCCACCCATATTGGCACCGATTGAAGAGGCTCATTTTGGGGATGAATGCTACCCCTTACTCTTTCAGTAATGAACAATTATTTCTCAAATGCCCAGGGACCATTCTCAACTACCTTATTTAGATCCACAATATGGAAGAATTGGAATAAACATCTACCATCCCCAATCTCCTTAATGATGACTGCCTTAACATGTTAGTAGTGTATGCCCTAGAGCTTACACTCAACATGTGAATGTAAATGAAAACCTTAGCTGGCTTTAGTATATAAGTTTTTTTAAGTGAAAACATTCCTTATATTGAATGTGTATATGTCCCTTAAGTATTCTGTAGGGAATTTATTCTCAAAGAGTTTAAGAATATGAGTGACAAATTACCCTTTTAATAGATGCTTTAAAGTTGTTCATGATTATAGGATTATTGGTAGGGATGCCATTAATTTGAAAGACCATCACCTCTGTTGTCATTCATGATGAGTATTAGATACTTATTGGTATAGAGGTAGTGAATCTCATGCTACAGATATTTGATGTCATGACAGCATGTGAGCATACTCATGGTATGAGTAAGTTGAATAGTGATGTTAGATGATGGATACATGGATTGTTACCTACCAGTCAATATCGCATCATCTAGATCATGATTGTGCATATAATCCTTAAACTTGAGGTGACAATTTATCTGACTTATTGGTGGCTATGGTTTGTTACTACTTACATACCGATGCTAGTCATGTATTGATATATGACATATGGTTGCCATAATCAGTGATATGTTGGGATAAGTGTTTAACCAAGAAAGAATTCATTCACTTGGGTAATCAAGGAAGGAATCCTATGACTTCTAGTTGTTCTTGATATGCAAATCTCTGGCCAAAGTGGATAAGGTTCACTAGAAAGAGTTTCTAGTTGGAACTAGTTTATCGAGAACTTATATCGGATAGAAGTCATATGATCTAGCACATAGGGTTTAACTTCTTCCATGACCCTAG